>LPNX011010504.1:69922-273403 GCA_001517045.1 Pseudotsuga menziesii
TGCATACATATTCGCCTACAAGCAAAGAAGAATGAAGACTTGTTTTGAAGAACAAGTGACGACATTTCAAAATGAAGAATAATATGATGAGTGCAGTGACATCATTGATGCAGAACCTTCCATCTACCAAGAAGAAAGGGAATACCAATTCAAGAAGAATGGTGTCTAGGATGCAGTATCAATACCTAAAGAGAAGTTCATAGTTCCATCATGTAGTAGATGGAAACATCGTGGGATACAAAGCAAGATTCGTAGCATGAGGCTTCTCATGAAATGAAGGCCTAGACTACGAAGAGACATTTGTAGCCAGTAAGAGTTTAAACACATACATGATGAGCCTGATGAAGATCTTAACCTTTGCTACAAGGTTGAAGATGTAATTCTATACACTAGATGGTCACATAGAATATTAGTAGCATAGGAAGCTACTTGTCACTCTAGTACAGAATGTTTTCAGTGCATAGAGCACAGAAGACAGAGGGAGTATGATGCTCCGCTTCAGAGGGAGTGACTACAGAATATATTGAGGTTCGACATGGTACGACAGGATGGGAAGATTACTGATGACTCTAGGCTTTACTGAGAGTAAAGCGGATTCCAACCTTTGCTTCAAGGTTGAAGACAAAAGACCAGTGATGTTCCTGTTATGTGTCGATGCACTATTTTTCTAGGTATGGAGGTGTGGCAGAGTGTGGATGGAATCTTCCTTGGACAAGGGAAGTATGCAGTAGAGATCTTGAAGAGATTTGGGATGATGGACTGCAAGGCTTTGGCTACACCTATGGCATCGAACCTGAAGCTAATGAGTGATGCTTCATCAGAGATGGTTGATGCTACGATGTATCGTCAGATGATTGGGTCATTGATGTACCTGACGAACATGAGACCAGAGCCAGTACCTGACAGATCCGAGAAGTGTTCACTTAATGGCTGCAAAGCATATTCTGAGGTACCTGAAGGGTATAGTTTATTATGGACTCAAGTACGATGCGAATCAGAAGATTAACCTGGAGGGTTATGTTGATTCAGATTGGGCAGGTAGTGCCATCAACAGGAAGAGTACTTCAGGGTGTTGCTTCAGCATGGGATCAAGTGTGATCTCTTGGTTTAGCAAGAAGCAATCCTGTGTGGCACTAATTACAGCTGAAGCAGAGTATGTCGTAGCTTGTTCAGCTAGTTGTGAGGCGATATGGCCACGGAAGCTACTGTCTGATATATTTGATCTCCAGTTGGATGCTACTTATATACGTTGTGACAACCAGAGTTGCATGAAGTTGTCAGAGAATCCATTGTTCCATGACAAGTCGAAGCATATCGAGATCAAGTATCACTATATCAAGGATATGGTGTAGAGAGGAGCAGTGAAGCTCCTGTATGTTGCGACAGAGGAATAGATAGCTGATGTATTGACGAAGCCATTGGCTAGGCTGAAGTTCGAGTACTTTAGAGAGAGACTTGGTGTTCTCCAGATCGAGGTTCCTTCCAAGAGAAAGTGATGAGACCCATAGCCATTCTAACATGGTGAGAGGATTGGTTCCTTCCATGGTCAGATGTAAGGGCTGAGCCATTCTGTCATGGTGAGAGGATTCAGTTCCTTCCATGTCAGATATGAGTGCTAGAGATCCAAAGCCATTCTGACGAGTAGGTCAGATGTAAGGGCTAATCCATTCTGTCATGGTGAGAGGATTCAGTTCCTTCCATGTCAGATATGAGTGCTAGAGATCCAAAGCCATTCTAACGAGTAGGTCAGATGTAAGGGCTAACCCATTCTGTCATGGTGAGAGGATTCAGTTCCTTCCATGTCAGATATGAGTGCTGAGATCCATAGCCATTCTGATGAGTAGGTCAGATATAAGGGATGAGCCATTTTGTTCATGGCTAAAGGATTAAGTCCTCCCATGGCAGATGTGAGAGCTGGCCATTTTGTCAAGTATGACAGATGTAAGGGCTACCGCCATTCTGACGAGCAGGTCAGATGTAAGGGCAAAGCCATTCTGTTCATGGCTAAAGGATTTAGTTCCTTCCATGACAGATGTGAGTGTTGGCCATTCTGTTGAGTAGGACAGATGTAAGGGCTACTGCCACTCTTCGGGAGAGTGGAGGCACCTGGTCCATTACCAGGTAGCTCAGTCTGGGACTGGGGGCCATTCTGACAAGGGTGTAGGATTCAGTTCCTACCAGGTCAGATGTGAGTGCATGCCCTTCTGACGAGTAGGTCAGATGTAAGTGCTGGAATCTCTCATCACTGTGATAGGATGTGTTCTTGTCTGGATGGGAGTCTTCCATCACTATGATAGGATGTGTTCCTGTTTGGATGGATGTGCCTTTCTGACGAGTAGGTTAGATGTAAGTGCTGAAATCTCTCACCACTGTGATAGGATGTGTTCTTGTCTGGATGGGAGTCTTCCATCACTGTGATAGGATGTGTGCCTGTCTGGATGGATGTGCCTTTCTGACGAGTAGGTTAGATGTAAGTGCTGAAATCTCTCATCACTGTGATAGGATGTGTTCTTGTCTGGATGGGAGTCTTCCATCACTGTGATAGGATGTGTTCCTGTCTGGATGGATGTGCCTTTTTGACGAGTAGGTTAGATGTAAGTGCTGAAATCTCTCATCACTGTGATAGGATGTGTTCTTGTTTGGATGGGAGTCTTCCATCACTGTGATAGGATGTGTTCCTATCTGGATGGATGTGCCTTTCTGACGAGTAGGTCAAATGTAAGTGCTGAAATATCTCATCATTGTGATAGGATGTGTTCTTGTCTGGATGGGAGTCTTCCATCACTGTGATAGGATGTGTTCCTGTCTGGATGGATGTGCCTTTCTGACAAGTAGGTTAGATATAAGTGCAGAGCCATTTCACATATGGTAGTTGATGTGCCTACCATGCTAGTGAATGTGAGTGCTGGGCCTTTCTGATGTGATTGTAGTTTACTATATCAGATGTGAGTGCTGGGCGTGCCTTTCTGATGAGCAGGTCAGATGTAAGTGCTGGGCAAAGACCTACCTGGTGGCTAGGCCTACAACCAGCATGAAAAAGGGTTGGCTCTATAGAACTTCCTATGATGAGATAGTACACACATGATGATGACCAGAGGAGATCCAGATCGAGCTATGATCCAGATCCAGTTATGATGACTCTGAGAGATCCAGATCGAGTGATGATCCAGATCCAGCAGTGATGATCTAGATCGAGAGATGATCCAGATCCAGATCCATATTGAGTGATGATCCAGATCTAGTCCAGTGATGATGATCTAGATCGAGTGATGATCCAGATCCAGTGATGATGTTCTATGACGATCCAGATCGAGAGATGATCCAGATCCAAAGATGAAGATGACTTGAAGACGAATATGACTTGAAGACAAAGATGATCCAGTTGATACAGAGAAGAAGACCAGTGCTGAAAATCGTGTCGAAATAATACCTTCCTAGTTAAGAGGGAGTGTTGATGTATATGTAACTTCGGAATGTATTCTTCTATGTATCTTATGTATTGTAACCCGATGTTTATTCTGGGATGTTTATATTATGTATTTGAGTCATGTGATCATGCCCCGATGTTCTGATCAGGAAGATTAATAATGTAAACAAGTCATATCAAGTCATTAGGTAAGTCCCCACAGTTTCGGGGCACTTGAGTTATTATACACTAGGCTCGAGTAGTAATTGTTAGGTTGAGCCTACGTGTGAAAATGCAATTCAAGTGAACGGATGAATATAAATAGAGAGTGAGAGTATCTCTATTTATGACTCGTGAAATACATCACTTGCTCTCTCAAGTGTAGCGCACTAGTGGAGAAGGAAATATACTGGGACAAGAAGACTACTGCTGTTGGAGTGCATCTTTCTGTTTTGGGGTTTTACATCTTGTGGTGATACTATCTTAGAGGAAGTTGCGGGGTTTTCTCCATTTATGGTTTCCCCAATCAAAACTCTTTGTGTCTCTTGTCTCTTGTGATGTGCTTATGTTATTGCTGTGCTTGTTATTCTCTCAGTGAAAAGATCCTAACATAATGCTAGCTTAAATGTTGAAAAACTAACAGTTACCACACTCAAAATTTGAATACAACTACAAGGGTATAAGTTGAAAATACAATAGAAAAATGTAGTTTTCTCCTTTCCTTAAAAAAATTAATAACTCTTATTTTATTATTTTATCTCTTATATGAGATTTGAACATGTATAGATCTAGGTACATAAACTAAATAGATATCCAATGAATGGGGGAAATCCCTTGAATATTTTGTGTGGAACTTGGTCATGTGTAGGAGTAAAGATTATATATATGGACATTGACAAGATATTTTGGAGATTTTATTCAACAAGAAATTGATTTGGGACAAGTTCTCCAATGTATTCTTTCATCTCCTGAATGCATGTGAATATGTCCTTGTAGGACATGAGTTGCGAAGCTTATGAGGCCTTCTTCAACAAAATTGAATTGAGCATTCCTATTGTGTAGTAACTGAGGTGAGAGGATAGGATATCCATGGATGAAAATGATCTCCAATGGATGCACATGAGCTCTTTGATGGTTGCAAAAGCACTCATTGATGGCTGAAAATGATCTCTTTGGTTGTTGCAAGTGCACTTTTTTGATGGTTGTAAATGAGCACTCTTTCAACGGCTGCAATTGCGATTCTTGATGGCTGAAAATGAGTACTATAAATAAGATCTTTGGTGGCTTTAAAGTACTTCTTTGGTGGATGCAAAAATCATTCTTTGGTGTATGCAAAAATCCTTCTTTGGTGGCTTGCAAAAATCCTTCTTCAATCTTCAAGAGTAGTAGCTACAAAATGCTTCTTCAATCTTCAAGAGTAGTGGTTTCATGTTGATTGAATTGTCATTGAGGCTAACATGGGACTTGCAGTGGCCCCATAGGTATTTATTGATGCCACCAAGTACCTCTTACAGTGCATAGGTATGGATGACCCCAGTACCCTTACATTCAGTGTCTTGGATCCCATACAGAGATTATTTGTGATTTGGAGCATCTTGTGTAGTCCTGTAAGGTCCTTGTACCCACAAAGTTGGGTCTTGGATCCACTACTTTGTTGATGATGTTGAAGACCCTACTGATGTTTCTGAAGATCTTGGTGATGATTCTAAATCCCTTGACCCTTGTGAATGATGGAGAAGCCCTAGATGGGTTGAAGAAACATTAATGACCCATTCTGTGGTCATGTTTTTGTTGGGTTCGTGGAACCCTTATATGTGATCCTTGCTACCATTATGATGATGATGAACTTGATGCCCTTAGTGGAATTCTTGTATGATATTTGACATGTCATGGAACCCATGAACATTCCCTCACTATGATGAAGAACCTCTTGAAGCACTTATGAAACATTGAAGAAGTACTTGGACCCACAAGTTGGTCATGAAGCCCACTGCTTACACTTGATGAAGACCTTGATGAAATTGTACCCTTGAAATCTATAGAGCTCTAGATGGAGGTTGATGATGATGTATGCCATGTTAAAGAAGCATTTGGAACACCAAATGGGAAAAATGACCCATTCTATGGTCATTTGTGGTTTGATGGGGTCATGAATCCCACACACTGGATTAGTGTCATTTGATGAAGACCTTGATGTCCTTCAAAGTCCTTGAAGCCTATGCCTTTTGCTTGATGATGGGTGGTGATCGTGGTTGCCTTACCTTGGAGTCTTGCATATTGAATTACCACAAACATGGTTGCTTGATGTACATATGCATGATATGTATACATAGAACATGATGATTCTCTTGCACAATGATGTATGGTCAAATCCCTTATGGATTCCTTACTTTGTTGAAGTCCCTTGCAAAGAAGCTCATCATTGTTATTGAAGATCTTGTTGGATTAAGTTCCTTGTTTGTTATTGTGACGATGGAGTCCACTTGATGTGCATGAAACCCTTGAATGGTATGTCTTGCACTTGTTTGATGTGGAGCACTTGATTTGGAGTCTTTGTACTCTAAGTGGTCTTTCCATTATACCAATACCCTTATCTTTGGGGTTTGTTGGTCCCCCTTATGGGCTTTTTGTTGGTATATTGAAGAAAGATGGTTGAAGTCGCCCCTTCAAAGCATTAAAAAGGGTTCCTTGAATTGTTGAATCACTTCTACAAGCAAACACACCCTTTTGTTCTATAATGATGTGGCAAAGAAATGTTGAAATAAAAAATAAAATAATAATTATTACATCTCCCTCACCCTTGAATTCGGTCTCAATTCAATATATGTCAACATATGAAGAGTATATAAACTCAAGAATTATCCAATGAATATATAAGGAAGTAAGCTCGCTGAATGAGGTGGAGTGAGCTTGGACTTAGGCTAAAACAATCCTGATTTTGTTTCAAGGAGAATTTTAATCTTTGGGGTCTAATGCCTATGCATTTTTCTAACAAGTATCTCCCCTCGGTCCCAAATTTCCTTAAGGAAGAAGGAATAATATCTTGATGATAATTAACAATTCTATCTTGAAATTGTTTGTGGTTTATTACTAGTACATTTCCCAAGTTCGTGAAGCATATAAAGAGTCCCAAACTTGACAGTTTTGAGGTCTTTAACAGTACACCAATCCCGAGTTTTGAAATCTCTTTCTCAGCACACCGTACGAGTGTTGAAGGATTTTCAAAGGAGTCTGATTTTGATGCTCTTGTGAGTTATCTATAGTTTGAATGACACCTAAGGTAGACATAATCTGAAATGTGAATTTGAATGCTCAACCCTAATGCATAGGTCAAGGTTAATGCTTTTGCATAGTTTGAATTTTTGAAGCAACATATAGTTGGTAAAGTTTTGGTTAATATTGTTTGTATGGATATAAGTCATTGTCCAATGCTATGAATGTGCATAAGTGTATGCACGGTGATGTATAGAGTGGTATATGTACAATTACGTGTGAAGTAAATCCATTGTGATTTATATTCTATTATGATGATGAAATGATGATATACACTATGATGATGATGCACACTATGATGATGTGTACTTGATGTTAAAGATGCATATACAATGCATACTATGATGATGATGATGCATATCTTATGATGATGTTGCATACCTTGATGATGATGATGCATTGTGATCATGAAGATGCATGTGTAGCATACTTGATGATCAAGCAAAGAATAACTACTTAGTGACCGTGTATGATGAAGTGTATAGTGGTGTACATGAAAAGTATATGGGAAGATTTCTTGTCCTAGTTGTTTGAGCATATCTTGCAAGATGAGTAGAAGTGTATTGAGAAGAATTTGATGAAATGAAATGGTTGTGTTGAGCAGATGAGCAGCAGTGTATTGTGTAGATGACACATTGATGACAAGTGGCATGGAAGAAATGGATTTGACATGCTGATTGACGATTCTTCTTGAGTAGAGGTTGCTGAGAAGTAGATACAACATATGATTGATTGATCATGAAAGTACTTGCAAGCTGATTCTTGCACCTGAGGATTAGTTGGAGCTAAGAAAACTAGTTTGGGTCCCGTTACAAGAGTTGGTGCTCTTTTCATCAGTTGTTTCGGATTGTAATCGTGAATATTGAAGTCTTGCATTACCATAAATAAAGGTCACATTACATATATCCTTGTGTCTCTCTTCGATATGATTATTGTGCTTAAGACTCATGGTTAATTTAATTGATGAAGTTGATGATGTAATTGATAATATAATGCTTGATAAACTCTGATTGATTAATTGAAGGTGAAAATTTTTAAATTGATCTCACACTGATTCACCCCCCTCTTAGTGTGGCCATTGTGTCCAACAATTGGTATCACAAAAGACCTTTGTCACAAGCCTTGCAAGCTTAAAGGAGATCCATGGAGACACAATGGAAGTAAAATCAGAGTAATCAAGCAATGATGTGCTCGTACTTGATGTGACATACTATTTTAGTTGGAGGATCAAGATGAATGCATATCTGAGGAAGTTTGGTGTTTGGGAGATTGTGATCAATCCACCGAATCCATCCAATAAGAAGGGAAATGAAGATGCACAGAAAGAAGAAAAGAAGGACAATGCTATAGCATTGAAGTTCCTCATGGATGGACTTCCCATCTCAGTGAAAGAAAGTGTAGGAGAGTACATTTCAGCTAAATACCTTTGGTTCAAGTTGGAAAGTGAGTATCAAAAGGGAAGACCAGACATTGAAAAGATGGATTTGGAATCAGAAGAAAATCCCCTGAAAGAGGTCAATCAAGAATAAAAAAAACAAGATGTGGAATCTAGTAAAGGTATGGATTATTTTGATTGTAATGATAGATTGTATGATGAAATTGAGAAGGTTCTTGTAGAATATGATGAATAGATGTCAAAAAATGCACATGAGATACATCTCACTTTGATAAATATTGATTTAAGAGCAAATTGGGTCTTGAACCATAGTGAATTCATAAGGTTAAAAAGGAGAATATTAGAGTCTTTGAATGAATATCAATAGAAGACCATGAAAATGAGAGTATTTCTTGTGAATCTCAAACACAAGGATAAAGAGTTACAATATCAATTGGAAAACAAGGATGCTGAAGTTGAATCACTAAAGACTAAATTGATCAGTCAAAAGGAAGAACAAGAGAGCCCGGTGAAGAATCAAAAGAGATTGAAGAAACTAGAAAGGACAATCATGCCTTGAATACTCAACTGGAGGAAGCCAAGAGTATAGAATAAATATTGAAGAATCAATTGGAAGAAAAGGAGCATACAATCCAAAAGCTGGAGACAGAGGTCGTTGGTCTCTGGAATAAAGGTGAAAATAAATATGCTTTAGTCAATTTCAAGGAAAGTTCAGTTGTCCTAGATAAGATCTTGGATTTCCAAAGATATCCATTTCACAAGTTTGGCCTTGGTTACAAGAAGGAAGGAGAAGAATATGAAGATGTCACTTGGTCTCCCAAGACTTCAAAAGCAGGTTCATCAATGCCCAAAGATTCTCCCCATGCACCTGCAAATGACAAAAAAAAGGATGGAAGTTCATGTATGCATCAAGGAGTTAGGAACCAAAGTCCCAGGTATGAAAATGGCTTTAATGGTTATGGTTTTCTTGTTCTAAATTTGGTCATAGGGCTATGGATTGTATACTCTACAGAAGAATAAGTGTTGGAAGTCCCAATGACAAAGTTAGATGCTGGACATATCGTTGCTACTTGTTACACGTTGAGATTCTACACCTGCAGTGGGTTTGGTCACAAATCCCAAGAATGTGCAAGTCAAAGAAGTCAATCAAGGAGGATTCCTCTAGACACATTAGCAAGAAGAACGAATGAATCTTGGAAGAAGACCAATGCAAAACGATTTGAATATCAGAAGACAAAGGCTCGCAGTAAAGGATACTCTTAGGTATGGAGGAATGAAGTTGATCAAAGAAGTTTTGGAAGTCCCAATAACTTAGTTAAGTGTTGGACATGAAGCCATATTGGTCATAGTGCTGCATATTGTCGTACCATGAGGTGTTATAGCTGTAGTGGATTTGGAAACAAAGCTCAAGACTGTTGGAGTACATGGAAACAATCCATGAGACGTTTCTCATACAACTCAACAAGGAAAGCCATTAAAGATGAAGGAACAAATGTTGAAAAGGCAAATGCAAATAAGAAATTATGGATGAAGAAGACCGATCATTTACAAATAGGAGAAGTTGATCAGTGCAGGGAGAATGGCTGCCATATGGCAAGCCAATCTTAAGGTCTCTCAAATACCTTAGCACACCTTGAGAGTTCATAAGGTTGTAGGATGATATCAAAGGAGAAAGGATGGCTATTCCAAGCATACATACATGTTCTAGGATCATGCATATTGAAAAGGGGAGAAGTGATCATTATCTTCAGATGTAGATACGTGGTCACCCTTTTCCATTGATGCCAAAGGGGGAGAGATGAAGGAAAAAGGGGAGCATACTCGCAAGGGGAGAATGGCTTTTTGTTATCAATGAAAAAGGTAGAGATTGTTGATTGAATTCTCATTGATGCCAACATGGGACTTGTAGTGGCCCCACGGGTAGTCATTGATGCCACCAAGTCCCTCTTGTAGTGCACAGGTATGGATGATCTCGGTACCCTCACATCCAGTGCCTTGGATCCCATACAGAGATGATTTGTGCTTTGGAGCACCTTGTGTAGTCCTGCAAGGTCCTTGTACCCACAAGGTTGGATCTTGGAGCCACCACCTTGTTGATGATGCTGAAGACCCTGCTGATGTTGCTGAAGAGATTGGTGATGATGCTAAAGCCCTTGTGAATGATGGAGAAGCCTTGGATGGGTTGAAGAAACATTAATGAACCATTATGTGGTAATTCATGTTTTTTTGGGGGTCATGGAACCCTTGTATTTGATTCTTTCTACCATTATGATGATGATGACCTTGATTCCCTTGGTGGAATTCTTGTATGGTCTTTGACATGTCATGGAACCCATGAACATGCCCTCGGTATGATGAATAATCTATTGAAGAACTTATAAAACATTGAAGAAGTAATTAGACCCACAAGTTGGTCATGAATCCCAATACTTGCACTTGATGAATACCTTGCTGAAATT
Organism: Pseudotsuga menziesii; assembly: GCA_001517045.1. Taxonomy (NCBI): domain Eukaryota; kingdom Viridiplantae; phylum Streptophyta; class Pinopsida; order Pinales; family Pinaceae; genus Pseudotsuga; species Pseudotsuga menziesii. The sequence continues at coordinate 80,457 of LPNX011010504.1, forward strand.
GCACCCTTGAAGATGTCCTTCAATCCCTTAAAGTCTCTGGAGCTCTAGATGGAGGTTGATGATGATGTATGGCATGTTAAGAAAGATTGTGGAACACCAAATGGGCCAAATGACCCATTCTGTGGTCATTTGTGGTTTGATGGGGTCATGAATCCCACACAATGGATAGGTGTCACTTGATGAATACCTTGATCCCCTTTAAATTCCTTAAATCCTCTGCTTGTTGCTTGATTATGGGTGGTGATCATGGATCCCTTACCTTAGAGTCTTGAATCTTGAATTCCCTCAAACATGGTGGCTTGATGTACATATGCATGATATGGATACCTAAAACATGATCATGATTTTACACAATGATGTATGGTCAAAGACCTTACGGATTCCTTACTTTGTTGAAGTCCCTTGCAAATAAGCTCATACATTGTTATTGAAGATCTTGTTATATTAAGTTCCTTGTTTGTTATTGTGACGATGGATTCCACTTGATGTGCATGAAACCCTTGAATGGTATGTCTTGAACTTGTTTGATGTGGAGCACTTAATTTGGAGTCTTTGTACTCTAAGTGGTCTTTCCATTGTACTTGTACCCTTATCTTTGGGGTTTATTGGTCCCCCTTGTGGGCTTGTTATTGGTATATTAGCTAAAGCTGGTTGAAGTACCCCTTCAAAGCATTAAAAAGGGTGCCTTCTATTATTGAAGCACTTCTACAATAAAACACACTACTATGTACTATAATGATATGGCAAATAAATGTTAATGAAAATATATATATATATATATTGAATCTCCCTCACCCTTGTAGTCAGCCTCAATTCAAGATATGTCAACGTATGAAGAGTATATAAACTCAAGCATTATCCAACGAATATGTAAGGCAGTGAGGTCGTTGAATGAGGTGGAGTGAGATTAGAATGAGGCTAAAAAAGTCTTGGATTTGTTTCAAGAAGAAGGTTAATATTTGGGGTCTGATGCCTATGCATTTTTGTGACAGCTCTCTCCCCTCAGTCCTGAATTTCCTTAAGGAAGAAGGACTAATATCTTGCTTCTAATTAACAGTCCTATATTGGACTTGTTTGGGGTTTATTACCAGTACATAGCACGAGTTATTGAAGCATATAAATAGTGGTGTACTTGATAGTTTTGAAGTCTTTAATAGTACACCAGTCCCGATTTTTGAATGCTCTTTCTCGACACACGGTCCGAGTGTTGAAGGATTTACAAAGGAGTCCGAGTTTGATGCTCTTCCGAGGTCCCTACAGTTTGAATGAAATCCGAGTTAGACACAATTTGAAATGTGAATTTGAATGCTCAACCCTAATGCACAGGTTAAGGTTAATGTTTTTGCATAGTTTGAATTTTTGAAGAAATAGATAGTTGGTATGTTTTGGTTAATACTTTTTGTATGGATATAAGTCATTTTCCAATGCTATGAATGTGCGTAAGTGTATGTACAATGATGCATAGAGTGGTATATGTACATTGATGTGCGAAGTAAATACATTGTGATTTATATTCTATTATGATGATGGAATATATACACTATGATGATGATGCATACTATGATGATGTATACTTGATGTTGAAGATGCATATGCAATGCATACTATGATGATGATGATGCATACCTTATGAGTATTTTTCATACCTTGATGATGATGATGCACTATGTTGATGAATATGCATGTGTGGCATACTTGATGATCAAGAAAAGAAGAACTACTCAGTGAATGTGTATGATGAAGTGCACAATGATGTACATGAACAATATATGGGCATATTTATTGTGCTAGTTGTTTGAGAAGATCCTTTAAAGATGAGAAGAAGTGTATTGAGCATACTTTGATTAATTGGTTGGGTTGAGTAGTTGAGTAACAGTGTATTGAGAAGATGACACATTGATGGCAAGTGGCATGGAAGCAATAGATTTGACATGTTGATTGATGAGGCTTCTTGAGAAGAGGTTGATGAGTAGTAGATATAACATATGATTGATTTATCTTAAAAGTACTTGCACGTAAGGATTGGATTCCTCAACCATTTCTTAGTTGGAGCTAAGAAAACCAGGTTGGGTCCTATTACAAGAGTTGGTGCTCTTTTCATCAGTTGATGTTGATTGTAATCGCGAAGATTGAAGTCTTCCATTACCATAAATAAAGCTCACATTACATATATTATTGTCTCTCTCTTTGATATGATTATTGTGCTTATGAATCATGGTTAATTTAGTTGATAAAGTTGATGATGTAATCGATAATATGATTCTTGATAAACTCTAATTGATTAATTGAAGGTGAAAAAGTTTAAATTTTTCTCACACTGATTAGCCCCCCCTCTCAGTGTGGCCATTGTGTCCAACACTACAAAATCCTTCTTTGGTGGATGAAAAAAATTCATTGTTGGCTACAAACGCCTTCATGAATATTTGAAAAATCCTTCTTGATGGTTGCAAAATCCATTCTCAACCTACAAGAGCATATAACTAACAATAAATCATTGAAACACTAACTAGTTTAGTACCCCTTATGATCTGATCCCATATAAGATTTGAACATGTATAGATCTAGGTACATAAACTAAATATATATGCAATTAGAATAAAATCATTCGTAAAAATAGTATGTAATAAATGGATAACATAAATCACTACACAAGAAACTCATAAAAGAAGCGAATAAGAATGGTCAAGTTCATTAAATTGAAAGAGAGGTGGAGTACAATATTTAAAGGAAATGAATTTGAATTAGGAATAAATGGAATTTGAAATTTCCCATGCTTTAATGAGGTGTTTTAGGATTAATAAGAGCTAAACAAACCCTTAGTTAGCCACGATAGCTATACTAGACTAATTTAGACCAAGTCTAGACTAGTTAACTGATGGAGTGACTAGTTAATTAATGGAATGTTAAGTTAATTGGGTGAAATCAGGTGAAATATTGGTTAACTGAATGAATGTTGAGTTAAATGAACAAAAAAAAGGTCCATGAAGGTGAATTTGGGAATAAATGGTCTCGGTTAGCCATGTTAACTATATTTTACTGAGTTATACTAACTCTAAACTTCAGAACAACTAGTTATCTAGCTAATTGCTTATTTAACAGATTAAATATTTAGTTAACTAGCTAAGAAGGAGTGCAAAAATACTAAGTATATCCAAGAATTCAAATTAGGGTATGTAAGTTCATTTTGGAGTGAAGTTTCAATGGATCACCCAATTACTAACGAGAATAGCTACTAGTCATGTCCTTTGATTGAGGAATGCACCCTCATATTAAGAAAATAGTTTAGTTAAGCTCAATTGGTTATTTGGGTTTGTGATGAGTGGTGGCTAGATTCCCTAGGATGACTGAAATGGCCAAAATGATTTTAGTTTATCCCCTAGGATTCATGAACCTAAGGTCTAGGATCCTATGAGAGGTTTTAGTTCTAACATCTTATTTTATTATTTCCTCGGGAGGCCCATTTTAGACATCAACATTTCTTTAATGAACGTGTCTCTAGCCTAAAATAGTTTTGCAAAAAATATAGAGGCATGCAGGATCATGAAAGTGCTCTGATACCACTTGTAGTCTTCTTAATACTCAAATTTAGAAAAAACATAGGATATATAAATATTTATGATGTAAGAAACCTAAAAGTATAGTATAGAATAACCAAGCACAATACAATAGAAAATAGATGTTATATAATAAATCATTGCATTATGAGAATCCAATGGAAATTAATGTTTACTTTCTTGTTAAGGTTGGGAAACCTTTGAACACTTGAGCCAAGCTTAAAATACAACAATAATCAACCTACTAATCCATAGCTTCATATATCTTTAAATAGTATTTCCATAGACAAAACCCTAACTACGTGTGGTCCCACATTTAATAGGTACCAGCCACCTAGTGGGACTTTATTAACAAAGAGACCCTTTTTGCAATAATTAATTATTACTATCTAGTTGACCTTATTCAAAGGACACGGCCATATACATTAGTTAACTAAATTTTATGTATCCTAAGTAGGGTTGTTATGGAAGGGCCCTAACATATGATATACTCATGCAAATAATAGAATATTATCCTTAATCACCCCTCCAACTATTAACCTCAAGGAAATGACTATATGATCTAGAATTTGTTATTCCTATTCAATTAAAAATGTCAGCAATGAATATGTTGTAGGACTTAGTAGTATATCCTGACAACATAAAATTGAGAATACATCAACAAGCGGAGGTCCAGGAGTAGAGGGACTAGGTCTTTGACATGTTTAAATAATATCAACACATAATGAATACCTTCCTTGATAAGAAGTTCAATCTTAGATAATTTGCAGAAGGTGACCTAGTTATTCTTTGGGACAAAATGCATGAAGATCCTAACAAACATGGAAAGTTTGATAGCCTTTGGTTTGGATCTTTTCTCATTAGTGAAAAGTGTGGAAGATTGTCAAATTCGGAACGAAAAAATATAAACTACCCTATCATTGGTAGGTATCTTAATCCATTTTTCCCATCCTAAAAAAAACTAAGAATCACCCCTTTTTTGTTATATATTTTCCCTTTTCCTATACAAACTTCAATTTCCATTATCATCTCTTCTCCATCAATCATTACATATGAAGACTGTAATTAGTATTTTGGAAATACTGGTACATATGTTTTTGACTCGATGTCTCAATAGATAAGGAATTGGTTTGCATCACTTGATTTCCAATTGGATTCTTGATCCATCATAAGGAGGAACCATCCCTAGAAGGAGTCGATATTGTTCCCTCTGAAACAATACTACATGAAATCATCATCCAAATTTACATACAATGGTAGGATGGTCAAGATCATCCTCACCCCTAATATTGGTGGGTCAAATTCACTCAGACTAGGGGATTATAATGCCCTTAACATGAGGGGTAACAACATGGATGACTAAGATATTATTTTATCAATGAGATCTACATATTAAGACCATTCACACTAAGAAAAGTAACTAGGCTATGACACAATGGGAAACAACATTGATGATTGCCATTTTATCGAGATGGTGATATCTATATATGAAGATTTTCCATGATAAGGAAAGTGATGGAGCTATAACAAAAGGAGAAATAGTTCTAATGATTAAGATATTACTAGGCCAATGAGATCTACATATTAAGATAATTTATGTTGAGGAAAGTGATCAAGATATAACACAAGTGGTAATAACATTAATGATCGATATCTTGTTGACCTTATGAGATCTACAAATTATGACCATAATCATTGAGGAAAGTGATCAATCCATTAAAAAAGGCGTAAAAATATCAATGGTTTAGGTTACATTATGCTCAATAGATCAACAATCGAGATCCAATCATGCCTGGATGTGGTGGCGGGGTCTCGAGGAAGGAGAGACAAGTTTAAACGATCAATATTTTATCACCTACCCATAATCAAGGACCTATATCATTCCATTGTGAAATGGTCCCATCAGATTGCAGAAGGAAGAAAGGGGGTGCCAACAATATAAATTTGATTAGATCTGCAGATTGACAGACCATGAAGGCTTGCAAGATTCTATTTTATAGGTGGAAATTTAATGGTGCCTTTTTCCAACTCAGCTTGAATCCTAGGAATATTTTATACCAATTATATAAGATTGAGAGTGGGGAATTCCCACATCATCTCTAGACATGCAATGGACGGGTGACATGTGTCATTCTAGATCAAGTGAAAACTCACTAGTGTTAACACTCTTTTATCATATATAACACTTAATGAATGATTTCTCAACCTTTAATGAATATCTTCCTCCCTTTAAGTACATAGAACAATTTTTTTGCAACTATTGATCCTCTAAGCCATAAGAAGATCCTTATGCAAGAAAAAAATACCTCTTGGGTTGCCTTAACGACTATAACTGAGTTTCCCTCCCGCCACCATCATCTCTAGCACACCATTTTTCCATGAAATTGTTGGGTGAGTTACTTTTCAAGACTAAAACTTAGTTAATTTCCCATCATTGGTATACAAAAAATTGTTGTCTTGTTCCTCCTTTTCTCCTACATAGATCTTGTTTCCTAGTTCTTTGTAATTCATTCACCATACCAAGAATCTCAAGAACCACCTCATAAAGTTATTCTTTATGTTCTACTAATGTCAAGACACACAACAACTTGTCTTTTCTTCCCGTCCTAACCCTTTCATTGATGACTTCATTCACGTGGCTAAGCCTCACATGAATTCTTCCTCCCACATACAATTGATTGGAATGGCCTATGGAATATTTTCACAAAGGACGAAAGGCCATTCCCAATTGCTATCTACCCTAGCTCAACATATTGTCCCTAAGTCATACCATTTCTCTTAACTTATTGACTTATATACTAAAAATTATCACCTTGCTTCATCCACCATAACATATGTTGATGGAGGGTGAAAACATGAATATTGGTTAGCATTTTGCTTATTCTTTAGAAAGTAAATGCTATTTTCACAAGTTATTTAATTTCTAACAAGCAAAACTTATTTTTATGTTTAGAATTTTACTTTATAAGAAAAAAACATAATGGCTGAATAAGCAAAACTTATTAGCTTTTTATTAGTTTTTTTTTATTCACATTGAATATTTTAGCAGGTGTTTGATAATATATCCTTTAAAAATACAGGAATTGATAATTATAAATAATTACACTTTTTTTAAAGTGTTTTTCACATATTTTTGGACTTGATTATACTAATATGTGTGAAGGTTTTTTTGGTAATTTTTTTTGAAGGCAAAGGTCTCATTGCCAATTTCTTACAACTTTCTTAAAGTAAGACTATAAAATTGTGTTTTTAATTTATTTTAATATAAATATATTTTGAGAAGTATAATTTTAAGATTTGAAATTATAATTTTTTTTTAAGTAAAGGAAGGGTTATAAAGTTTTACTTAACTTTTATTAAGTTAATAAGCGATGTTTTTTTTTATGGAAATTTCTTCCAAGGTAAAGGGCCAAATTGACTAACGTGTTCAGAGTAAATATATACTGTATGCTGGATTATATTAATCGTGTACATATTATACCGAGCTAACTAGTGAGCCTATTAGTGCTTGTATCCATTAGAAAAACACACCAACTTTGAATTGCATGTTTTGTTACCATATATGGATAACCCCTCGATGAGTATGCCTAGGTATATTACTTTCATAACTTTAAAGAATATAGATATATTTTGATAAGTGCAATTCCAAGGTTTGAAATTATATTTTTTAGTTGAAGAAAGGGCTATAAAGTTATTCTTTAAGTTTGATTATATTTGCAAGTTAAAGTATTTTTGGGCATTTTGTTTTCTAAGGTGAAGGTCTATTGGGCCAACCCCCAACCCTCAAGGTATTTTGGAAAATTTCTTGGAACTACTTTTATGTAAGATTATAAAATTATTTTTTCAATTTATTTTAAGATAAATGCATTTTGATCTATATAATTTTTAGGTTTGGAATTATATATATATTTTTAGTTAAAGGGTTATAAAAATTTAGTTAAGTTTGAGATTTTTTTATTTTTATTTTTAGATATTGAAGTTTTTTTTTGTTATAAGATTTTTAGTTTTGTTTTAAATCTATAGATTGAATAATCATGGGAAATAAAAGAGAACATGAAAAGAAATATGTTCACACTTGAGATGATGATATTTATAATGAAAAGCATAGATTTTATATGTGAAAAAAAGATGTGCAAATATTGAAGAGACACCCAATGATAATATAAACATGGATTGTGTTATAATGTTGATGAAGCTAATGTTGAAAATAAAATTCAACAACATGAAATTGAATTTTTTTTTCCTCGGAAAAAGTCGTAATTTTATTTCATAAAAGAAAAAATTACATTCTGCACATGTAAAAGGATCACTAAGATCCCTACATTGTCACAAATTTACTGTCACAAATGATCATCATATCAAATGTCCCATACTGAACAGACAAAGAACCAAATATACAAAACCAGTCAAACCAAATAGAGAACCAAATCCATGAATATCATGATATCAATCCCTGCTAAAAGTGTGACCCAAGTGAAGATTAACATCAACTGCAGATGTTGAAGACAAAGCTCTGTCCTCTTCCACTCCTCTAAGCTCTTCTCCAAAAATATATGAGCCAGGCCTGCTTAACACATCTTCAATCGCTGAGTTCGAATGCTTCATTGGACAGATTTCAGCCTGGCCCACCCGAATGTTGAACCATTGCAAAACACTATAGCATCCTCCAAAGCAATCTCACGCAATCCTATTTCAAAGAATACTGCTGACCACCCGCATATAGATAGCAAGTACTGTAACAGAAATAAAAGAAATAAAACCATCACTGGTCAATCAAAATATGAGCAATGGCTCAATTCTGTGTCTCAAAACATTCATGAAACGGTCTATGATAATAACTGTAGGAGCCCTCTAGTGAGTGTATAGTAATCCTCCAATTACCAAATGCCAAATGCTGCTGCGTCGCTTCTTTGGAAAGATGATTGGCCATCACATTTCTCTCCCTGTAGACATGTGAAAATGTAATTTGATTAAAGGACTGCTTTAACCTGATCACCTCCTCCAGAATTGGTAAAAGAACCATCACATGACATTGTTTTATCTCCTTTGCCCAGTCGACGACTAACATGGAGTCACCAAATATCTGTAATGATAGACATCCTTGTTCTAATGCAAATAACATCAACAGCCTAAGAGACATAAGTTCAGCATAGTTATTGGAACCCCGCCCCAAACCAGCCACAATATGAAAATAATGGAACTCAGACTTGAAAAGGACGCCCCCTCCTCCACACAACGATTGATGGTCTTGTGAAGCCCCATCAAAATAAGCCCACGGCCTGGAAATGTCAATCTGTTCCTCACGCACAGGTCAAAATTTAATCGCTTTGACAGGTTCCTTGAAGTGCTGTATAATTGCCACAGCTTGTGCCACTACGGTCTCCATCGGGACCCTACAATCATGAAATATTATCTTATTTCTGGTGATCCATATACCCCAGGCGAATATACAAGGGAAAGCCCGGATGGAAGAGGCCTTTTGATCCGACCACCACAAATGAAACGCTTCAAGAACGCTCTCTCCCTGCCACCTTACATTGTAGTCCAAATATTTGCAAATATCAGCCCAAACTGCCTGAGAAAACTGACAGTGAACAAAAAGATGAGAAATGGTCTCCTCCGCCTCCCTACATAGGGAACAGAACCCTGGACCCTGGAGAAAACGTTTTTGCAGAATGTCCCAAGTTAGAGCCTTATTTTCCAGAATAGCCCAGAAAAATAATTTTGCTTTACCCGGACACTTTAATTTCCACAGAATTTTCCACCACCACACCAAATCCCTGTTATGTACTTCCACATTCAGCTGGATATATCCATTTTTTGGGGAATATGAGCCAGAGGGATGATGATCCCAGATTAGTTCATCAACCCTATTGGTCAGTCTAATATTCGAATGTCTTAAAATTCTCAAAAAATTCTCCCAATCTCCCTGCAACTCATCAGGAATATCAAGACGCTGTGCCGAAATCCACCCTTGATGCCAAAGAGTAGATGATCCAGGATCCTCTACATCAGCCAGAAAATGACAGCCTCTAGCAGCCAAAATATTCCGCAAAGCCTCAGGAAGGACATGTGCTCCCCTACAACCAACCCAAGGGTCCATCCCAATATGAATGAGTCTCCCATTGCCTATCCTCCACACTAATCCAGAACCTACCAAATTAAAATGCTGCACCACTGCTTTCCAGACCACAGAGCAATTTGCCCTAGACTTGTTGCCCAGCCTTATCCATTCAAGAAGAGTGAGAGGGGCAATATATTTATGATAAACCACTCTTGTCCAAAGACTTTGTGTATGAATAAGACGCCATGACACTTTGGCCCCCAGAGCTTCTGCAAACAGAAATATATTCTTTAACCCCCATCCTCCCAGTGCTTTTGGAACAACAATTTTTTCCCATATGACCCAAACCAATGCTCTATTATCACTCTTACCCTTCTAAAGAAAGGCAAAACACAACCTTCGGATCTACTCCAAAACACCTTTGGGGATCCAAGCTAGAGACAACCAATAGACCGGTATAGCTTCTAGAATTGATTTAACCAGTACCAACCTTCCTGCCCGAGAAAGCCATTTATGACTCCATCCATGAAGACGCTTTTCTAATTTTGCTAATAACCAGCGCCAATCAGCCTTTAAATAAGCATTCGGTTTCAAGTAAAAACCAAGGTATTTTAAACCATCATCAATATCCAATATCCTGTAAGACAGTCTGTTTGCCAATCTTTGTATCTCCTGCTTGGTTAAATTTGAGCATGTGATTTTATATTTGTCAATATTTACTAACATACCCGCAGCAACTTGCACTAAATTGAGAACTTCAACCACCTTATCAATATCCTGTCTCGTGCCATCACAAAATATCAATATGTCATCAAAAAAAAGAAGATGTGTAATAAACAATACCTGTGTAATGGACATGCCTCGAAAGGAGCCATCAACTTTTGCATTCAGAATAAAACGACTGAGTCCTTCAGCAACAAGGAGAAACAACAACGGAGAGAGGGGGCATCCCTGACGTAGACCCCTTCCTGCTTGGAAGAAAGGACTAGCAGAACCATTGATCAGTACAGCAAAGCTCACCGTAGTGATGCAGGCCATAATCCATCTTATAAATTCATAGCAGAACCCCAGGTGAGTTAGTAGCATCCGGAGATAGAGCCAACTAACCCTATCATATGCTTTTGAGAGATCAATCTTAATCACGACACCCTTCTGTTTCTGTACTTTCAGAGTGTGTAAGCCTTCGTGTGCAACTCCAATGGCCTCATGAATTTGACGACCTTCCAAGAAACCAAATTGCTCACTAGATATATGCCGAGACAAAATATTCTTGAGTCTCTTTGCAATAAACTTAGAGATGATCTTATATATACAATTGCAGAGAGAGATAGGTCTGAATTCATCAAAATTTTCAGGCTTATCAGTTTTTGGAATAAGAGCTATAAAAGTGGAGTTGTAAGGGCCATGAATAAACCCAGCCTTGTGTGATTCTTCAACCACATTCAATAATTCCTCCCCGAAGAAGTCATAGAATCCTAAGAAGAATTCTATAGGCCAGCCATCAGGCCCCGGGCTTTTATCTTTTTGAAAGGAATGCATTATCAACGAGAGTTCAATCTGCGATACCTCCTCCATCAACAGCCTATTATCTTCCTCCCCCACAAAACGAGGGAAAAGCTAAGCCACCCAAAGAACCTCCACAATGGAGGCCCCAGGTTGTGCAGTGTATAAATCTCCAAAATGTCTAACACCCAACTCCGCCAATCCATCAAAGCTGGAGACCTGTTCCCCTTCGGCTGAAGATAATTCCCAAATTGAGTTTGTGAATTTTCTCCCCTTAGCATATGCTTGAAATTTTTTTGAGTTCTCATCACCACAAAGAAGCCAAATCGCCCTACTTTTCATCCTCCACATCTCTTCTATCTCACAAAGAATCACATTCCTTCGTTTTTCCCACTCCATCAGCTCACCTTTTTGCTGGTCATCCAGATAACCCATTCCCTGACTATTAAGAATCCTATCAATAATCAACTCAACATCCCGCAGAGTCTGATCATCTTTCACCCTTTTTTCATGAGCCTAGGAAATATTGACCTCTTTAATTCGCTTAAGATTATGATGAAAATGAACACCCGCTCTCCTAAGAATCTTGTGGAAGATGGACCTACTGATCCTGAACCAACTTAAGAAAATCCTCCTCCTTCAGCCAGCTAGGATTGAATTTGAAAGGGCTTGGAGGTTTTTTCCTTCTACCTCTTAACTCCAGAAAGATGGGGCAGTGGTCATAAATCCCACCTGACCCCACCCACTTCCTGACAACATCAACCCCCAGAGCCAACACTTCGATAACAAAAAATCCATCCATTCTTTTTGCCACCCTTTGATCCCCCGCTCTTTTATTCCTCCAAGTTGGGGTTAACTTAGGAGGTATAATGTCAAGAAGATCCTTCCTGGCAAAGGCATGAATGAAAAAATTTGCTAAAGAATCTGTAACAGCTCGAGGCCCCCACACTTCAGAAGACCCCAGAGTAAGGTTGAAATCCCCACCCAAAACCACCTCCCTTCCATCAAAAAGTTCCATACTTAACAAAGAGTCCCAGAATCCAACCCTATTTAAATATGGCTAGTAGATATTAAGAACTGTGAACATCCTGCCAATCTCAGCATCCCAAACTTCCAAACCAACCCCAGAAGAGATTCCCCACGAACTAGCACACCTACCATTCTTCACCTTCCACCCCGAGGCCAGCCCTCCGGAGCGCCCCCGAGCATCTACTCCAATAAAATTCCATCCAGGAAGCAAAGATTCTAAAGACCGAACTACATCCTCACTACCACCCAATGTTTCTTGCAACAGTAATATATCTGGTTGATTTAAATCCACCAACCTCCTTAGCGATGATTTTTTAATGGGGCTTGCCAACCCACGACAGTTGAAGGACAAAATAATCATGAGGAACCCCCTTCCTGGGCTTTCACTTCTCTAAGTGCCCACTCTATTGAAGATTGTTTGCCCGTCACTACATCCACTTTAGCCCGATCTTGAGCTTTAGACAATAGTGATTTTCTACCTCGACCTTTCCCCCCAACACCATTAGCCAAGACAGGAAGTCCCTTCCCCCCCATTCCTTCTGCTGTAATCTCCCTACTTCTAAGGGCATAACGTATACTTCGACCTTCAGAGCTAGTAGAATGATTGGTTGATACAATGGACGGTGTGAATACACTATCCACTTCTGGCAACCGACATGGAGCTAATCCAATCATCCCACTGATGTCAGATGGTACCACAATATCATAGGTCACCCCCCTATCAATAACAGGCCCACCACCTTCAACCACCGCCTCCGGAGAAACCACCTTCGACATAGGATCTGCTCTTCCTACAACAACTTCATCAATCAATGGATTACTAGCTCGAAAAGGTAAAGGACAACTGGCTACCAGATGACCATGAACGTGGCAACAGTGACACCTAAATGGCACCCCCACATAATCTAGAATTTGAACAAAGTCCCCATCCTTGGATTGAACAATTATCTCAACAGAGAGCCCTAGCCGTAGGTCGATTTTAACCAAAATATTAGCCACAGTGTACTTGCCAGACTCATGATGGGAATAATCCGAACATACATATTCACCAAGATAATTCCCAATCTCGGCAAAACGAGTTTCATTCCACAAATTCATGGGGAACCCTAGAAGCTTCACCCACAGCGGTTCTTTATCAATCTTTTCCATTTTTGAGTCGAAAAAGGGGGACCAGCTTTTCAGAACAATAGGGACGCCCAACATTGACCAATGTCGACTTAACACTGCATCTACCTCCCCTTTGTTTTTTAGAATGAAGGAAAACCATCCTTTTGTCAAAACCTGGATTTCTGGAGCTGATGACACCAGATTCTTCCACTGCTCAGCCGCCCAACGCTGAAGGAAACCACTACCAAACCTATTGCCCCAAACATGACCAACCACAGCTGTAAGAGAGAAATCCTCCGCCTCCTCCATCGATACATCCACCCCCAACACTAACTTATCCTTTCTCTTCCGTTCTTTAACAGTCTTAGGGAGTTTTTTATGTAAGATAGCCTTCTCTAAAACCCCTGTTCGGGGAGATATCAGTGATTCAACTTCTGGTAAAATATCTCCACCACCCAGGGTAGCCGCAACTTGTCCACTGGAAAAAAGAGCCCTGGGTAGTTCCGGTCCTCCACAACCTTGTCCCAAGTCATAGCCATTGAACAAAGGATGGAAACCCTCCACACGCTGATCTTCTGAAGATAAGGGGAAGTTTGAGTAAAGCCCTTGTTGGGGTTGTAGATTCCAACCCAGAATGCCAGCTAAGTCGGGCTTGTCAGTATCCAAACCTTCAAAGGGCCTAAAAGTCATCTCTATACCCTCCAACCCCAGAGAAGCTACCGGAGAAGAAACCCTAGAAGAAGTAGGTCGTTCAAAGTAATGCCCATCCATGCCCAGCTCACCCTCTGGCCCAGAAAGGACCTCTGCCCCCCTTCCTGACATGTCAGGACCAGATAAAACTCCCGACCAAACCATCTCAACATTAACAGCTCCACCAAAAAAAATTTCTCCTTCTCTAACCCCATCTAAGGTGTAATCCACCTCTTCCTCCATGCCACCCCAGACAACCCCTCAAAAATGCCAGATCACCAAACCCTATCACCAAACAAGAAAAATCTCCTCTGACAGGACAGAAACTCCACCTACAAAAACCCCACCAGAAACGCCACACTACACCACCAGAAGCTACCCAGGAAGCAGCTGTAGCTCACCCTCACCAGATAGACCAGTCAATGCACCCATGTGTACTGCCAACTAAACCCTGCTTTCTCCTCCAAGACACCTCATATCCACACGCCGAGCCCAAGCTGGGCAATCTAGATCCAAGAACAACCTGCAAAGAATAATTCAAAGCTTTCTTGGAGCGAATAAATTCCTCAATTCCTTTGTCTCGCTTTCTTCACCTTAATCCCTCCATCATCCATGTTATATACTCTCAGAGCACAAAATCTACAGAGATATCAGAAGCAGAAGTCTCCCAAATCCGAATTCAAAGAATCAAGAAAAAATTGCACCTATGCAATAAAAAAAACCCTCCACCGATTCAATTTAGCTAGGGACAGAGCCCACCTAGCATGTAGACAGCGCCTATACAAATAGAAGAAACAAACTGATTGCACTACCACCGATCCTCTGAGCAATGAAAAAGATGAAGAACTTCACCAGGGTTTGAAAAACTTCTTGGAGCCAAAACATCATGAAATTGAATTATGTATGTATATGCTATAAATGATGTTTAGGTTTCAATAAATTATTGTCCATGATTGATTGTGATTTTGAAAATACTTCACAACAAACATATAGAGATTTGCCTCGTAATGTTGATGAAGAAATTGAAGACATTGTTGAAGACCAAAACGAAGCAAAAATTGAGCTAAGCATGGGTATGTATATATCATAATATCTAAAGCATGAAATTCATCTTTGTAGTTTTCAATAATTAGGTCTATAGTTGATTTTTTAAATATGATTTTATGTCTAAGTAGATTTTAATTTATACTTGAGTTTTAGTTTTTTAATGTGATTATATAAATTTACATTGGATTTGAAGTTTTTCTATGTAAATACAATTTAGTAAATGTGATCTATGTTTTGTTGTGTTTCTAATTGAATAAATTTTACGTTCCTAAATTAAATTGAAATCTACAGTTGATATCAATATTGATGATGAAATGTTACAAAACATTGATATCAACAAATTTGGGATAAAAAAACCCAACCATGTTATATGATGTCATGTTTAATGGATTTATGAATCTTTTCTCGAATGAATCAGTGGAAACACAAACACAAATTTTGAGGGGTTTGATAATGCCCAAGAATTTAAAAGAAGCTACTTCATTATTGGATATTAAAACATCGACGAAATATATAAAGGTGAAGCATAATGTATCAAAAAATGTAGCTAGCGCAATAAATACTTTTAAAAGATCCCAAACAAAGGATGTCAACGCTGCATGTAGAGAAATACAAACAATCAATATTTCAGCTTATACTACCAAAAACCTTTTGTAAAAAGAAATGGAAAAACTATTAGGAATCTCAACAAAAGAATTGTGCAATTATAGCAAATCTAGATTGCAATTAGATCCAAATGATGGAATTGCTTGTTGGGCAATTATTTGTAGGAAACCCTAAAAATATATACTTGTAGAAGGTGTACGAGCTATGGTGCATGACTATTGGGTGAAAATTTCTCATGTTTCACTAAAGGAAAGGGATGTGATGTAACGAAGAATATCATGAAGTCAATATGAAACCCATGCAAAATATATAATGGAAATGAATCAAATAGAGTTGTTCTATAAATTCAAACATGATCATAGTGATTGTTAATATCTCAAAAAACACATTTGCGCAACAAAAACCGTGGTATATTATTGTTTGTGACACATGTAGTTGTAATTACAATATGGAATTTAAATTAGATTATGACACATTCCTTTATTTTAGAAAACTATTTTGGCAAAAGTTCACCTCCTCCTTCCACAATCCACCTTTTCATATCCCAAGTTCTATGTAAAAGAGAAGGTGATGACTTATTTTACCAGAAAAAAATGTATTGGTGGAAATAAATGTGATCACTATGAAAATTCGATGTTATTCCATTGCAAGTATCCTATTGATATGAATGATCAATCATTTTCAAATCTAACAGTGAATTGAAAGAGATATGAATATATTCAGTCTATCATTGTTACAGGTCTTAGGTTAATTCTATGTTAAATATTCAGCATTAAATTATTGTTTGAGTGTTCATAAACTTCAAGATGTAAGAACAGGAATGCAAGATTAGAACCTACTCTAGTTTAACTAACAACCGATGACTAATGCCGACAAAACAATGTCAAAACCACACTTCGGAATTTAAATGCAAACTACTATAAATGGAAATAAACACTAAGGATTCATGCGTTGGGGCACCAAAAAAAACTAAGTGCTATAAATTTTCAAGATAACAATATTTTATATGTCCATGTTCTTGTGATTAATCGTAAGTAGATAAATTTTGGTTTTTGGTCCTTCAATAGATTCCAGTAGTATTACAAATTGCAGAAATCAAAGCAAAGTAATGAAAAATAAAACGAGATAATCAAGGCAATCAAAACAATATAGAAATAAATCAACAATAAACATGATTAAGAACTCAAAGCCACCCTTCAAAGGTATACACCAAATTCAAAGGAAACAATGATGGGATCAAAGACACTAAACAGACTTCAAAAGGTTATATATGAAGAACAAGAGAGATCTGAATTATGCACTTAGAAATGGAAAACATAAGAACAATTATATGATGTAGCGAGAAGAATTAATGAAGGAGTGCTTACTAGTTTATGTTCTCAAAATAGTGTATGTAAATGATATCACTTCTCAAGATCATCCAATATTTTAAGTAGAAATAATGATGAAAATAATGAAAATAGATGTGAATAGAGAATGAAGAATGTAATGTGGTTTATAGGGAAAGGGTTGATTCTCTATGAGTTATATAGTTAACGATATAACTTAAAATTTGGAACAAGCACAAAGAACTTGTGAGGGTGAAACATTTCCTACAACCATTACCTATGTATTTGATATAAATATAGATTGAGCACAATTAATTGGTAGGAGATATGTTCTTATTGCTGAAATGGATAGTAATGGGTATGGGATTGATTATGTGAATGTATCCTCAAAGAACAATGATATCAATTTATTCTTGAAGGAAGGATGAGGCTGCACACATGAGAAGAAGGAATTTGTTTTGTGTTTGTGTTTGTTTTATGAACATAGGGAGACAATGTTTATAACTGAACATATAAATACTACTATTGTTCGTTGTGTCCAAACCTCTTATAACCAACATTCAAAGGAACAAAAATTTGAGCAATATTGGTAGAGATGTAATGGTAACAATAATGGTTTAATGAGATCAATATAAAACATAAAAGTTACACACACACACACACACATTAGGATTAAATAATAATTGAAGGGAGGTAGATTGAATATGATTTAGAATTGAATAAGATCTTTGTTTGAAAATGAATTAGGAATTGGGAATAATTGAGTATGTATTATGTGTATAAGACATCGTTCATTGGGAAGATACTTAAAGTAACGTGTGGCCAAATTGAAGGTGATGAAAACAAATAAACACCACAAAAAAATCACACAATGAGTTTATGGATGAAATCAATGCTGGAAACAACTAAAACGTAGTGAGACCAGTGTATATAAAATCTTAAAGCATGGTACTAAAATTAAAACTATGAATGGAACAAGCATTGAAGAGAAGACAATGATGCAAATAATTTGAAGGAGTAATGGATTTGAATTTAATTAGCAATCTAATACACAAGGAAACATAATCAATGAATGATTAAACTAGAATGTGAATTGCAATTAAAGCACACAAATTAAAACAACTCACTACAATCTAATTACAAATAAAAGAGGAAGGATGTTACCTAGGTTGAGGGGCCCTTCCCATTTTGAATAACTCTTCCTGAGAATGATCAGATCAAGCATAGAAGTTGCACCAAGATTCAACGACCATTAGTTATTCATTAAAGTCAAAACCTCATATTACAATAATAACACTAAGCTCTTTAATCTTTGATACAATAATAGACCTGATTACATAATAATAATGATGATTCCCATATCTTAGTAATATTAAGACTTATTTATACATGAAATCAATAGATAAGAGGACAAGATCAAATCCCCAAAATCAGAAAAGAAATTTGACACTTTTAAGAAAATTCACAAAAATATGGGTTTACATGTAATTTTGGCAAATACATGTTAAAGATCCAAGCATATATCCAAAATACTAAATAATTTTGGAAAAACCCCTACTAATAACTCAATTTATCATGCTACAAACAAAACCTATGTCTTGAAATTTTGAGATTCGCCTTCATTTGCTTGGAAATTGTGCCCAAAGTTGACTATTTGTAAAACTAATGCTAATTTCATATCATAAATCTGACCATGTGATGGAGACTCCCATGTGCGAGCTAGGTGAGGTATGAAAAACACATATCCATATTGGGACACATGTATACAACATCAAACTGGAAGAATTCTAGCTAGAGGTGTGTAAGTATGCTAACCATGAACTTGGTACCAAAAGTTGGTACATAAGTTAGTGCTGGAAATGAACATGCTCATACAGGAACATAAATTATAAGAACATCATTAGTAAAGCCTTAGTAAAATATTCTTTAATAATAAAAAATGAAATAATACTTAGGTAATTAGTCACAAGGGCACAAGACATATATTTAATAGAATTTTAGGGCATAATAGTCATGAATTGTATATGGAATGTTGAAAAATGGATTTGCAATTGATAGTTTAATTTGGTAGAAATTAGACAAAAATGAAACCCGACACTCCAACTACACTTGAGGATTGGAATGTCCTCATACCAACTAAGTGAGGAAGTGATATTATTTACTTGTGCTTCAGTTTAATGCATGGGAAATTTATACTCGATCATTCCTTAACTTGGAGACCATTATTTACTTGTGGTGTTTGTTTAAATACACAATTATGACTTCATCCTTTAGAGAACATTCAATAATGACTTAAGAATTTTTATAATGCACCAAGCGAGGATAATTACAAGGTACTTTATTCTGTATTTGTTACCACAACTACTCTTCTTTCCTTTTCCTTTTCATGTACTTGTGATTAGAATATAAGTTTTATTATGGATGGTAGATTGAAAATAAAGGTTTAATGGTTGGTAATGATAATTCGGCTAGTAAATATTATGGAATGAATAGTCATTTATCAAGCCTTTTAAAATTTTAATGAATTAAATATTCTTATACTAGGTTTACCTAAGTTACCTTTTCTTTGAATTTTGTTGTAGGCTAAAAGAGGACTATGTGGAGCATGATGTAGGATGACTGAAGTTTGAATATGAAGCATATCAAGGTTGAAAATATGAGAGAAAACTAAAATTATGAATGATGTCCCAAATATTAAACATAGCTATTAAATATGGACAAGTATAGGATATATTGATGATGAATAGTGTTAGAATATGTAATGATGACTTATGTGGTATATTGGTAAAATATCTCTAATAGTATAAAATAGAGTTATCCCACATGAATCATTTAATTAAATCCTTTGTAACCATTGTCTATATAAATAGGTGTAAATTCATTTATCCCACATGTGTTATGGGATGTATTGTAATCCAAATCTCTCGGTATATAAGAGAGGCGAAGGAGACCATTTTGAGTATGTGTTGATTGTAGTTCATCACACATCACATGTTGTGTATGTCATTTGTACACCTGCGATTGTGACATGATTGGGTGATGGAGCTTCATGTGATGCATATGTGTGGATGCCATGTAATATTGGAGATCTATTTTCAGAATAATGGAAGATGCAACCCTTCACGTGGGCGTATCCCATATTGGGTGAACCACGTATATCGGTGTTCTCTTGATGTTCTATTTTCTCCAATTTTATTTCATGTTTTATGTTTCTTTGTAGATAAAAGGATAGAATAGTAATGTTTTTCATATTTTATATTGTGTTATGATATTATTTCATATGTTCACAATATTCTAACATGGTATCAGAGCAGGTTGTTATGCTCTACCTTCTTCGGGAATTTTTATTTTTTATTTTTTATTTTCAAGCAACATATGTTCATGATTTTACTTGGGATTTTCATTTTTTTGGTTTTGTGACCTGATCTATAATACCCATGTGGTATTTTTTAGATATGGGATTTGTTCTACATATTTGATTTTTTCTTTCAAACCCTAACCCTGTGGAGAAGTGTTTAATGTAAAATTGGGAGGCGACTTTCAGATATTTTTTTAATGCTTTATGTGTAGTTTTTTTAAGAAATAAATTATAGATCTAAGTTACTCTCGCAAAAATACTCAATTTCAAAAAAACAATCGTCTGATTTAGTATTCAGAAAGCAAAGATATCACTGATTTAAAATCAGTTATTTTCAGAAATTTTCCATACGAGCAGAAATATTGCAGAGCGAATATATTTTGATTGTGTGCCCAAAATTATGTTATGTTTATGTTGATACATGCTGAATGACTTCCCCACTTTCGAAAATAGTTTATATTAAAAATTTCGAGAAATATTGACCAAGTTATGGTCATTTTAAATTTTCTGTTTTTTTTTTGCTTTCGGTTTTCTACTGCAGAGTGATAGATCCGTATTTTAGTAGTTGTTGGGCTTCAATTTTGGTGAGAAAATTCAATTTTTATTCATCTCTTATCTTGAAATTCTTGTTATGAGCTTCTTGATCTCTTCACATTAGGGTTTTTGTTTGTATTCATCATGTTTATAGAGACTATCTTATTCTTGTTTATGTCTATAACCTTCTTTATGTGGAAGATATTTTGACATTTTCAGAGGCATGGATCTATAGTATGGTCATAGTGACATCAAGAAATTAACCTATGCTTAGTACTTAGTTGTTTAATGACTATCTTTTCATATTTATAAGTGATATCGTTGTTTTCTTTGATCAAAAAAAATTTGCTCAATATTCTAATATGGTCTCACTCTTCTAATAATGATAATGATGATTCTATATGTGTTATCTCGTGATCATTATTTTCTTTATTGCTAACATTTGTGTAAAATAAATTTCATATTTTTTATAAACAATCTCTTTATGATCGTTATATGTTCTTGCTAATTGATTTCTTGAGTAAAATAATTTTTTTGAATCTATGTGATATCATGGGTTGATCATAATTTTCTATATGTTGATCACGTTAAACATTTTGATCTATTTTCATAGATATCATGTCATGCTTATTTCGATCATACTTTACTCAAAGTTTATATGGCTTTGAACAATCTTATAATCTTGAAATCTTTGTCATGAGCACATTGTTCTTGTTGCAATGATATTTATATTCTTATGATTGCAGATGTTGTCTTGTTCCTACTTGTCTCTAACGTTCTTATATGGAAGCACTGACATTTTTAGGGATTCATCTCTTGCATATTAACATGGTGTTAACAAGAAATGAACCCATTCTTAAGATTAGTTGCTTGATTACTATATGTTTTCACTAATTTAAGTGATATCTTGGCTCATTATTCTATATTGGTATCTATTATGCTCACTCATGTTTATGCTCCTCTATTTATTATATCGCATCATGTCTTTTTTTAATAATATGTTGCTCAAAATTTATATGGTCTTGTATAGAAGCAATTCCTATTATTTATATGTTCTTGAGCAATGTAATTTTATCAGCTCTTATGACTTTTTTGCTTGTCATGTTCTTTTGTGTAGATTAGATATCTATGTTGTGGGATAGTTTGCTTCTTCTATTCATTTCCTATTTAAGCATACGATGGTTGCGGATCTCTGGTTTTTCAACATTGTTCCTCTTGTCAAATTATCCTTGACTGCAACAAAGATGGTTGATGTTAAGAAGGAATGTAATGTTGAATTTTATCATATTATATCACAATATTCTTGTAATGTTGTATGATGGAAATCCATCTTCTACTGTTCATGCATAAGTTTCACTTGTGTTGTGAATACTGTCTTCTTGGATCATGTTTCGATGGAAAGACCATTCAGATCTTGTATTCATGATGTAATCTTCAGTAAGAGCTCTCTGAATACTATTTCGATGTATGGATCCAAGGTTCTTGTCTTTGTCATACGGTCTATTGTAGAGTTATTTCAGCTATCATTTGAGTTACAGGTTGTGATGATTTTGCATACACATGTTCTTTTGTATTGGCCATACACTGTTGTGTTATGTAAACGTTCATCATACAACTTGGTTTGGATGCAGTTTCATGAGAAGTGGATGTTTTCTTCCTCAAGTCCATGAGGTGAAGTGTGATTTTTATTCGCATCATATGGAGCATTCTGGAAGTTGTCATCAAGGGGGATGTTCGTGTTTTTCCACCTTCCTTCCATTTGTATTATTTCTCCCAGACATCATTAAGGGGGAGTGTTAGAATATGTAATGATGACTTATGTGGTATATTGGTAAAATATCTCTAATATTATAAAATAGAGTTATCCCACATGCATCATTTAATTATATCCTTTGTAACCATTCTCTATATAAAGAGGTGGAAATTCATTTATCCCACATGTGTTATGGGATGTATTGTAATCAAAATCTCTTGATATTTAAGAGGGGTGAAGGGGACCATTTTGGGTATGTGTTGATTGTAGTTCATCACACATCACATGTTGTGTATGCCATTTGTTCACACATGATTGTGGCATGATTGGGTGATGGAGCTTAATGCGATGCATATGTGAGGATGACATGTAATCTTGGAGATCTATTTTCAGAATATTGGAAGATGCAACCCTTCCCGTGGACGTAGCCCATATTGGGTGAACCACATATATCAGTGTTCTCTTGTTGTTCTCTTTTCTCCAATTTTATTTCATGCTTTATGTTTCTTGGTAGATAGAAGGATAGACTAGTAATGCTTTCCATATTATATATTGTGTTATGATATTATTTCATATGTTCACAATATTCTAACAAATAAGTATAAGAAATATGAATGAGCATGAATGTTGATCTTGGGCATTGTTGATATGATATTTTCTTTTATTTATGATGTACTATAGGTTGCACGTTGTGGAATGATATGGGAACTTGAATTAGGTACATAAAATTTGATTTCTGAACCGATACTAAAAATCCTAGTGCATAAAGTGTTGGTGCAGGAAAATGTTGGTATAGGAAAGTGTTGTTCTAGTACCAAACGACTAGAAAATTTGAATCTTGAACTACTACTAGATAGATATTGATGTATGCTTCCAATCCTAGTGATAATGGACACTCCCCCCATGCCAATACCTTTACATGTACTTATGCAAATGAAGTGTTAGTCTTTGATCATTTTAACAGAGGTGAGAAAACACTTGAAAAAAATTTAGAATGAGCAAGCTACCATGTTTTGTAAGAGTTGATCCAAGTCTACTGAATGTTGGATATGGAAATATGAAAGGATATCAAAACTATTAAGATCATAAAAAATAGTAATCATACTCATAAACATCATTTTTTACTATTATCACCTTTATATGTGAACAATTAATCTTTAAAGCTAATCAAAGGGACTTGTAATTCATTTGGCACAATGTACCTGAAATAGAGAAAAATATTGATTGATAACATGTGATAAATCCAAATAAACATGAACATGCTATGAAAAGGAAAATATTGGTACCAATATGAGCTTGTAAAGAGAAACATTGACTACAAATCTATGAGATCAAATGTAAAAGATTAACACTTAAGTGAAAATTATGAAGACACTAGTGCCAATTTCTTGATTGCCTTATGTATTTAATTTTTCAATAAAAAAATAGAGATAAAAACTTGCATCAAAGTATGATCATATCCAACAGTCCCAAGTTATTCCAATTAAATGAAAAGGCACAAATGATTTAGTTTAGTGTTTTGAACATGTATGAAAGTCATAAACATAAGTAAGAGGCATATGAAGATAATCAATTAATTAGATCTACTGGATTTTGGCCGAAAATATTATTTAGTTGAAAGTTAAATTAAGTTCAGAGAACCATGTCTTGATAGGAAAAATATGTTCCCTAACAGATGCCATGTATTTGATGGAAATATTTTTTGGCCGAACTTTTAGGTTAAGTCAAACAATATATAACACCATTAATTTTTATAGGTTAATTTAATATATGAATTTTAAAAACTTATGTAAAACTTTTGAAAAAGTGTATAAATTAATTAAATTCAAAATTATTGTTTGACTCAAACTTTAGCTTTAACTTCAAGCCTATATATAACTATTAAATCAAAACATTTCTAAATTATGAAATTAAATATGTGTTATAAATAACTATTACATTAAAAATAAATAAATTATTAAAGTAAACCTAGGTATGTAAAACTATTAAATTAAAACATTTTTTAATTATTAAATTAAACCATTTCTCAAGGAAGGTATAAGCAGCTTTGCTGCTAATTTCACTTGTTAGGACAAATATTATGTTCATTAGTTAGATTCATTCCTTTTGTTTCAAAGCTATGATCGTTCCTTAGTTATATTATGTAGGATTAAGATATTGAATCCCAAGTTATTTCAAGGCACAACAACCTTAATTCTAAATTGAAATATTTCAAGGCACAACAACCTTAATTCTATATTGAAATCTAATGTACTCTTGCAAATCTTTTAATCCGTCCGTTGATGTAATAGGATTATGACTTATAATCCACCACTATAAAAATTGGTGTGCATGTGTGTGTGAAAGAGATATTGTTATAAAAATGTAATTGAATATATGTTTGATATGAGGCTCAAGTATTAGATACCCATGCTTTAATATCCTAGTTTGTTATTCTTCAATATATTTAGTGAATTTCCATTTAAGAGAGGTTTGATGCAATTTTTTATATCTTTGTATGAGAAAAAATTAGTGTAGACATGTTTGGTTTTCATGTCTTCATAGACTTGAAAGGAAACATAAATATTGTTAAGGTAGGAGTTTCCATTTATTATGTTTTATATGGACAATGTTAGGCCAAATTTATTTTATGTTCTCTTTTAAACAAGTTTATAATTATCTCTTAGTTTTTGTTAGGTGTTATTATTTTGTGATGTCTTAGAATAGTGTGTATGCATATATTGAACTTTGTAGTCACACATGAGATTTATGAGTTAATATTCATCCCTTTTTTTAGTTGATTCTATGAGTGGATCATCCCATTAGAGTGTGTATCAAACTATAGGTATGAGTGGATCATCCCATTAGAGTGTGTATCAAACTATAGGTGAACCATAATATGATCTATTGTTTCATAAGGATCATGATACAAACATGGAAAATTCTCCCATATTTGTGAATGTACAACTTCCACCATAACCACCATGTATGGAAATTAAAAAATTTAAAATTTACTTGTATTTGATTATGTTTATGTTTATACACACAAATATGCTCATCTTTATAATTGAGTATATGTATGTGTAGGAGATGTTAGCATGGATACAAAGGGTTGTGCTCATGTTGAGGGATCTACTCAAGAAAATGGAAAAGGTTAGCCCAAAGTTAATGCTTAAGTCAAGGAACAAAATCGACCTGAGGTCAATGTTCAAGCAGAGGACCAAGGTTAACCTAAGGTCAATGATTAACAAGAGGATATTGATTATATGCACATAACCATCTATCCTTATGAGATAACCAAGGAGATTTATTTGGAAGGTAATGTTTCTACATTTAATATTCAACATTGCAGATACCACCATACAAAATTGAAGGGTAACCTTAAACAATTGGAGCTCCCTATCAAGAGTCGATGTATCCTAGAGATAGTTTTGCATTCTCTAGGTACATTTATTGAAGTATATAGAATTTTGGGGCCAAACATTGATGTTTTTATTGACTTGATGTAAAAGCGTAAGAAAGAAGTGACTGGCCCAAATAAATGACCTATAATAGAGGAAATAGTGTAAAATAAATAGGTGATATTAATGTTTAATTTTAAACAAGGACCAAAACAAAAATATTAAAGGTTCAATAATTCAAACACCCTCGGATCAGTAATCATGTTTATGATGAGGCACTACAATAAAACCTTGTGATTAACATCCCTATTTGCTTCCTTTTTTGCATCTAGGCCCCCTTTTAATGTATTTTCCTTCAATTCCTTAGCTAACTCGATGCAATTTCATGAGTCAAAGATATTTATGTGTTTTTTTGTGTCCTTTTGCTAAAGTTAGTGATAAACCCAATGCAATTGGTGCTAATTTTAGCGCCATATTTAGGGCCTAGTTTAGTTCCATATTTAGGGCCTAGTTTTTCACGTCCCCTCCCCTCATCTCGCCGATGGAAAGGATGCGATTGGACTGTGACCAGACTGGGAAATATAGCCCCATGAACATAAACCAAAATGAATTGCAAATAAAATATAGACAGATGCATAACAAATGCAAATACAATGGAAGCAACACATTGCAAACATTCTATATGTTCATAAACATTCATTAAACAAATACATTGCAAAGGTTAAACAGACAACAAATACTTATATTGAAAAGAAGTTGTCCTACAACTAGCTATGTGGCTGCAACATTCCACCCAACCATAGGCCAGTGTGCTCATCAATATCTCAGCACCACTGCCACCCCTGACCTGGGAATGATTTCCACAAAGAACTAGGGAACAACAGGCTTACACACAGCAAGACCATACACCCACAGTCAAGCCAACACACAGTTGGTTTCACAGACTGTCCAACCAAGCCAATAAACAATTGGGTTTCACAGGATACTAAGACAACAATCCAGTAGCATATGGGTTCCTTGGACTTACTCATCCAAGCCAACATTCACATCCAAACACAGTCAAACCATCTAATAGATGGGTTCCTTGGACTTACTCAGCCAAGCCAACACAAGAAAATCACATCCAAACACAGTCAAACCGCCTATCATATGGGTTACTTGGAATTACTCAACCAAGCCAACACAAGGATGTACTTCATAGAAAAATACAAGTTTTGGGTTTGCAGAGTAACGTTTGGAAACCACAAATGGAAATGGAAGATGGGGAAAAACACCCTGGGTGAGAAATACGGTTTCAGGAAACATACTTGGGCTTCACAAGGGAAAACGACCTCCATTCACACCCAAATCATGAATCTAAATGTAGGAAATGTCTATGGACATTCCAGGAGAAAAAACGACTGCTATAAATCCCAAAATCATGGTTATTTTCTACCTTTTCACTCAGTAATACAAAAGCGGATTTATGGGAATGGGGAAATGAGGAAACGATAGAAAAACATGAAGGAGAAATCCCAACCACTGAGCATTACAAAAATGACTTCCCAACCATGGAGAAATGAAGAAATCTATTGAAAACGTGAAGGGAAATGCACATGAGCTCCAGCTGCATGAGAGAGCAAAACGTATGGGTGAATAATGGGTTGGGCCTCCATTTCCAAGTATTTACTGGGCACAAAAGACAAAATGGTAGTTGAAAGCTTTATGGGTTTTCCCTTTGAAATTTGGCTTTACCCTTTTGGCTAAAGGGTTTGAATGTCCCCCCCCCCTGTTCCTTGTGAAATCATGCCCCCATCTCTTTAATGTTGCATTGGCATAGCTAGTTGTGGGTATTTTTATTAATTGCATATTTACATTGTGTCCAGAATTATATTGTGCTTGGCTAGCACGATAACCATCAGCATCGATTTTAATTGCCGAACATAAAATGCCAAATCCATTGTGGGGCATTTTCCTCGAGCTCCACACCATGATTTAATAGCACTATTTACATCATATATAATTTAATGCAATTGGGGTCAAAACTGGGGTATTACATAGTTTAGTTCCATATTTAACACCTTGTTTTGCACTGTATTTAGCACCTAGTTTACTACCAAGTTTTGTGTCGGGTTTTCCTCCTATTTTTTGCATATACAGTTGGTGCACACCCTTTTGCGTCCATGTTTTCCTCCACTTGTGTGCCCACATTTGTGTCCTTTTTTTAATCCAATTTTGCATCCATGTTTGTGTCCTTATTTTCATCTATGGTTGCATTCACTTTTGCATACACTTTTGTTGCACCCCAATTTGCACCCATTTTTGCACCTATTTTTTCACTTGCTTGTTCTTCCAATGTTGCATCAACTATTGTATCTCTTTGTGCATCCACTTTTGTGCTAGGTGTTGCATCTAGATTTGCATCTACTTTTGTTGCATCCACTTTTACACCCACAATTGTGTCCACTTTTACTTCCCTTTTTGCATCATGTTTTGCATCCACTTTTTTGTCCACTTTTTTTGCACCCTATTCTGGACCCACTTTTGTGCCTACTTTTGCACCCACTTTTTCTTCCAATTTTGCATCCACGTTTGCGTCCTTTTTGTGTCCAGGTTTTCATCCACTTTTGTATCTAGTTTTATGTCCAGTTTTGTGCCTAGATTTAAAAGATGATGATGAGAATAATGATGAATATATTCATAACGACTATGATGATGATGATGACAAAGATGTTGTTGATCATCATCATGATCATGATATTGACAATGAGAATGATGACATTGATGGTGATGATGATAGACACAAAATGGATGATGGTGTTGATGATAATGACAATGAGGATTATGATGTTGACAATAACAATGATGAAGATGATCATCTTCCAAAATAGAGTTGTTATTTCTTATGCATAAATCATATGTGCTCTCCACAACCCTTTTCACTAATGACATCTTTTAGGTTGATGATATTTCTTATGCCAAAGATAATTATGAATTGTTTATGACAATGTCGATAATTATGAAGATGACGAATGAAGACAGCGATGATGACATGAATGATGATTATGATTATAATTAAAATGATGTTGATCAAAACAATGATGGTTATGATTACATTGACAATGATGATTATGATGATGATGATAAATATGACGATGACGATGCTAATGACCTTGGAAAATCATCCCAATTCTTAAAATTCCATCATTGTCATTGTCATAGTCATTATCTTTGTCATTTTCATTAAGGTCATCATCATCAACAATGACATGAATTCCGATGATGACGATGATGATGCCATTAATGATGATGATGTCCATGATGATGATGGTGAAAATGACAATGATGATGATGATGATGTCATTATATGAAGATGATGACAACAATGATTATTCTGATAATCATGGTAATGATGGAAAGCATGATGACAATGATCAGTGTGTTGATGATGATCATCATCTTTATCATCATCATCCTCGTCATCGTCATCATCATAACCTTGAATATTTTTATCATTATCATCATCATCGACATTGATGATTATGATAATGGGAATGACATGGATGAGGATGATGATGATGGTGACAATGATGATGATGAAAAAGTCAATGAGGATGATGATGATCTAATTAAATGGGGATGAATATATCAATGATGGTGATGATGATGATGAATATGACACTGATGATGAAGATGGCAATGACGATGATTATAGTGATGACAATTATGACAATTAAGGTGATGGAGATTCCAATGATGATGATGATGACATCGATGAAGATTAAGAGAATGATGATAATGTGATTATATGGTGATAGCGTTGAAAATGACAATGATGATGATGATGATGAGGATGATGATAGTGATTTTGATAATGACAATGACAATGACATGAATGGTAATGCTTATGATCTTGATGATTATGATGATGATGACAATGAAGATGATGATGACGATGACATCAGATGGCAACGATAATGATAGTGATGATGATGATGATTATGACTTTGATGATGATGCTAATGACAATGACAATGATTATGATGTGATTATATTATAATGATGATGATGATGAAAATGACAATGATGTTGACAATGGAAATGATTATGCTGATGAAAATGATGATGGAACTAACAAGGAGGGCATGATGTCGGCGGGGGAATCCAATTTCTTAGGTTATGTTATGTACTTATGGGGATCATAGACAATGTTCAGGTCCTAAGGCTACCAAGGAATATTGGTGTCCATTTAGAGGTTTGTGACACTAAGTTTGTTTCTCATGCTCTAATCCATGTTCTAGAGTAAAATATAGATCCTTAGGCCATACTTTGTTTCCTTAAGGCTCGTGACCCATGCACAAGGCACCATCCTATCATACATGCCCTATATAGGAAAAATATTACATATAAGTGGGATATGGTTACCATTTAAAGCATGCATAACTTATAACCATCATTGAGCACATTGTAATTTTGGAGGTTGTAGAGAAACTGGATTTGTTTAACTCTACCAAATACATTATAGGTGATAAAATTAGATTTGATTGGTAAGGTTGGAAAATCTAATTAGATTGCATTAGAAATAAAAGGGATAAGAGAATTAGATTATTGACATGTAAATATTTATAATAGAGTACAATAAATGTAATATGGTGGGTTATAAGAATTGAAGATGGAGATGGCGATGATGATGAAGATGGATATGGCAATTAGGATGACGATGACAATGGAAATGATGATGACAACAATGATGAAGATGATGATCATGAAATTTTTAATTATGTTATTATATGTTGATGAAAATGATGGAAAACTAGGCACATTATATTGGGATGACGCTAAAGTGGATGCAAATTGCATCCACTTTAGCATGCCAAATTAGTTACATTTAAATTGTTTTTGTGTTAGGTTTTCTAGAAGCAAAACTAACCACATTATATTGGGATGGCTCTAAAGTGGACCAAAACTGCATCCACTTTAGCATCCCAAATCAATAAAATTTATATTCTCCTTGTGTTAAGTTGACAATGGAGTTGATGATGGTGGCGATGATGATGACAATGATGATCACCATCATCACTGTCATTATTGTCATCTAGTTCACCATAATTATCATTATCATAGAGGTCATCATCATCAATGTCACCATCATCATAATCATTGTCATTTTCATCAACATTAACATTGTCATCATCATCTTTGTAATTAGTATCATCATCATCATCATTATTCATGTCATTCTCATTGTGATTGTGAAAAACTAGGTGCATTATTTTGGGATGGTGCTAAATTGGACACAAATTGTGTCAGCATTCCAAATCAAATACATTTAGATACTCCCTTTGCTAGGTTGTATAGGTGAAAAAGTAGGTTTGTTCTATGTCCACTTTAGCACCAATTGTTGGGTTAGTTTCAAAATATCAACACAAAAAAGCATTTGCAACCAAAAAGGTTAAAAGTAACGATGGGATTTATAACTTGATTTGATGAACTCCTAGGATTTCTAACTTTATTTGATGAATTGTTGATGATAATGTCTATAATCATGATCATAGAGATGATGAATACGGTGATGATGATGATGATGATGACATTGTTAAAGAAATGTAATTGTGAAAGATATTCTATCTTATATTATTATTATAATTACCCATTTTGGAGATGGTGTTCCTCCACTTAGGGATGTTATTGTTGTATTTGGTCATGTA
Organism: Pseudotsuga menziesii; assembly: GCA_001517045.1. Classification (NCBI taxonomy): domain Eukaryota; kingdom Viridiplantae; phylum Streptophyta; class Pinopsida; order Pinales; family Pinaceae; genus Pseudotsuga; species Pseudotsuga menziesii. The sequence continues at coordinate 112,097 of LPNX011010504.1, forward strand.
AGGTATTGAGGTAAACCATCCATTGTAAATAGGGTCAATAGTACCCACAAAAGTATTATTAAAATGTATTTTTAAGTCTCCCAATGAAAGTCATCCCTGTAAGCAAGGAGAAGTCGACCATCTTGGGTTATCGGGCCTCTTAGTTGAATATTATAAATAGGAGAGGAACCTCCCTCATTTGGACATGGTGTGCACTCAAGCAAGTTTTCTAGAGAGGAGAAACAACATAACATTCTATCCTCTTCTACAATGTATCCTAAATAAGAAAAAGGTAGAGAGAGATAAGCAAAAAAGAGAGAGAAAAATAGAATATTATACTATTTTTTTGATAACGTTTGTTCCCTAAGTTGGATTGGGGCGCTCTTGGTGTCATTGGAAATGTCTCATTGAGGGATAAAAAATTTGTGTTTTGAGCTTTGCGAGACTCCTCACGGTTTGTTTGAGGAATGCATTTTTGTAAATATGGGCATTAGAAGTCTCAAAAAGCATCTTTGAGAAGATGCTTTTCATAAAGCATCTTTGAAAATATTCTTTATGAGATTTCTCATGCCCATATTTAAAAAAATGCATGCCCCAAACAAACTGTGAGGAATAGTGTAAAGCACAAAACACAAAAGTTGTATCCCTCGAAGAGACCTTTCCAACAACTCCAAGAGAGCCCCTATCCAACTTCGGGATCAAATTTTATCACAAAAATACTATAATATTATATTTTTCTGTATCTCTTTTGTTTATCTCTCTCTACCTTTTTCTTATTTAGGATACATTTTGAGCTTGATAATTCCTTATGAATCCATCTTAGGAGAAGGAAGACGCATAGTATTATTTATTGGGTCTTACACTGTACTTGGTTGAAGTCTATATCGAGGAACTTTTGTTGGGTTTTCTCCCCCATGAGGGTTTCCTAGGATAAATCTTTGCGTTCTCTTTTATGTTGTGCTTGTTGTTCTTTCAGTGATCCTTGTGTGTTGGTATAACAAATTTTTTGAAGAAATATTAACATACATGAATGAATAATATAATGATAATGACAATGATGACGATGGAAACTATGATGGTTACTATGAAAATGATAATGGTGATGATTATGGAGATGGAAATGGCAATAGAAATGACCTTAGAGAATATTTCCAAATTTTGAAATTCCATCATTCTCATAATCATAATCATTGTTTCATTGTCATCTTGATCACCATCATCAGCAACAATGACATGAATCCTGACGACTACGATGGCGATGCCAATAATGATGATGATGATGATGACAGTGATGATGATAATGATGATGACAGTGATGATGATGATGATGATGATGATGATGATGAAAATTGCAATGATGACGACGACGACGACAACGATTTATATGATGATGATAGTGTAAATGATGATGATGATAATGGAAATGATACAATTACATGAAGATGATGATGATCCATGATCTAGAATGAAATCTAGATCCTTACCTTCTAATTTATTTCTTTAGGGCTCGTGATCCATGCATATGATATCATACATGCCATATATAGGTAAAATATTACCTACAAGTGTGATATGGTTACCATTTAAAGCACACATAACTTATAACCATGATTGAGCACATTGCAATATTGGAAGTTGTAGATAACTTGGATATTTTTACTCTACCAACTACATTCTTGGAATTAAACTAGATTTGATTGGTAAGGTTGGAAAATATTATCAAATCGAATTAGAATGAATGGGTATAGGAGAATCATATTTGACATGTAGAGATTTGTAATTGACTACAATGGGTTGTAAAATGCCATTGACAAAGTATAAAATAATTGAAGATGGATATAGCAATGGTGATGAATATGGAGATGCCAATGACGATGACAATGCCAATGATGATTACCACGATGATGATGTCATTGTTGACTATGTAATTATATGATGAATACAATGGTTTCAAAAATAGTCACATTATATTGGGATGGTGATAAAGTGGATGAAAATTGCATCCACTTTAGCATACCAAATCATTTACATTTGAATTCTCCTTGTGTTAGGTTGTCTCGGTGCAAAACTAGTCACATTATATCATGATGACACTGAAGTGGACAAAAATATTGTCCACTTTAGCATCCCAAATCAATTACATTTAAATTTTCCTTGTGTTAGATTGACAATGACAATGGTGATGACGATGTTGATGACAATGGTGATGACAATGGTGATGACAACGATGATTATCATCATTGTCATCATCATAATCATTATCTTGATTTTCATCATCATATAATCACATAATCATCAATGTCATCATCATTTCCATCATCATTATCACCCTCATCAGTCATTTAATTGTCATCATCACTATCATTATTATATCATGATGTTGATTATGATGACAATGATGATGACGTTGATGGTGATGTGATTATGATGACAATGATGATGATGATGATGATTATGATGAAAATATGAATATGTGATGATGATAGTGATGATGATGATGACAATGATAAATATGATGATGAAGATGTGATGATGATGGAGATGATGAAAATGAGGATGATGTGTTTATATGAAAATGACAATGAAAATGGTAATGATGGAGATGATGCTGACAATGACGATCATATAAGATTATAAATAAAGGGAAGATTATAATTAGAATATTGAACATAGAAAATACAAATACGGTGGCTTATAAAAGGGCATTCTCAAACTAGAAAATAATTGAAGATGGAGACAATGATGAAAATGAAGATGGAGATGATAACGATGATGATAATGATGACAATATTTGTTTATGGTGTTTGTAAATGTGTGTGTGGTGTATTGGGCCATGGACATAAATAGTACACTTAGACCCCAACACTTTCTTATAAGTCTAATGAGCCATGAATTTACTAATGGTGATGACTATGAAAATGATGATGATGGTAACAATGGAAATAATGATAATTATGATTGCACCGAGAGGCGCTTTCTATAGCTCAAATGGGAGAGATGTGTCCCATCTGTAACGATGACGTGGAACATGTCGGCTAAATAAAAATAATAATAATAAAAAGTAAAAAATAAAAAAAACTTATAACATGTCGAATTATAATTAAAAATATTATACTCATATAAATATACAACTATATTAGGGAAATACTTACAATCTTGCAAACTAAGTAGTAAAATTCAATTGACTTGAGTAGTAAAAAGAAAAATTATAAAACCAAGAACATTTAAAATGTAATTTTAAATTACCGAAATTATAAAACACATTTATGTAATTATATATGAAATTTCAATTTAAAATTTCATTGACATGAAACCTAAGCAAACATAATGTTAGGAATAAAATATGTGATAAAAAATAAGTTACAACCGTATTTATAAGTTTATTTAAATTCAAATACAACTATCCACTAAAACCATGTGCCTTAAACCACTTACATCCTTGCTCATTCCCAAGTCAAGGTTAACCCTAACAAGTAAATGTTCATTTTAGTTATAGAGAAAAACAAGTCATTTCTCAAAAACATTTGGATAAATGTTTAAAATCTTCATTTGATGGTAAAATGTTTTTCAAATTCCAATTTATTCTGGAAATCTAGGTTTTAAAATTTTATATGGATTATTTTACTCATTAACTTCTCTTAATATTCACTATTAGTTATAATGACATACAAGTAAATTGATTTTTGGAAAACCATTTCATTATATGATTATTAATGTTACTCGTCTCATTCTTCTACTGATACTTACCCTATTTTGAAATTACTTAAGAAAGTTGTCCATTTCCCTCCCAAGTAGGAATACTCATTAGACATTTTTGTAAATTAAAAAGGGTTTGTACCTCAAGAGAATTCGATCCCTCTCGTCGCTTAGTAGATCCATAGTTTAGATGGATCTATATTGGTGATAATTACAATGACAATGGTGATCATCGCCATCAAATTCATTGGCATTGTCATTGTCATAATCATCTTTGTAATTTTCATTGTTGTAATTTACAGGATTACATTAGGTTTCCAACAACACATTATAACATATATTCAAGTATGAGAACAAGCACACATAAAGATATAAAAAAAATAAGATTAATGGTCACACTAGTAAAAAGTATTCTACTATATTAATAGGACAAAATGTACAAAATAGGGATAATCATTTCTATATCATCTAGCTCAACAACCTATATATATGAAGCATATAATTGGTTAATAGACAATTGTAACTTCATAAATGTTCACTAATCATCTTGACTTACTCGAATATCCTTGACCTACCATTAGGTAGTCGATCGAGAGGGCCTAGTTAACTTGTTGAATAGGATCCTCCAACATCTACCCCATCCCAAAACTTTTATTTATCCCAAAGAGAATAGGGACATGAAATTTTGCAAAAAATTACAAAATTACAAAAGTGTGATAACTTTTCAAGGTTTCTAAGAATTGGATGTTGTTCCTAGTGGAGTTGCTTAAACACATGGGTTCACTATCAAAATAAGAGAGAGAGTGATCCATCATTGAAAATATTCTGAGTTGGCCAAGACAAACTAGATATTGGTACTAACTATAGTGATATCTAATAGTCACAATAAATTCTCTGGAATTGGTTTGTTTTGCATGTTTTGAAGATTGGGACAAAAGTATTGGTGTTGAAGCTCCACAATTCACGTCCTTTTAAGATTACTAGTCAAATGACTGAATTTTCCCTATGCATTATTAGCTTCATGCAACCACTAGTGCTCCTTCATCTACAATTCTAGCATGCATTGTTGTTCCATTTGAATTTGTTCCTCTAAAATTTTAGTGGTGTCTGGATTGACCGTATTCTTCTTTGTGTATAGTTCCAAAATAGTAGTATGCATGATCTGAATTTCAATACAGATCTTCACATAATATGAATATCAATCATTTATTACCATAGCCAATACAGTTTCCTAGGTCTCATATGCCTTTAATTTCCTATCTCATTCTTCAAACTGTTAAAACTCATAAGACTTAAGTAGATTTGTTTTGTACTCTCACTACTTACTCTACTAGTTGAGTACTTGTTATAGGCATGTTTACCCAAACCCAAATAGGCTTTGGATTCTATCAAGTGTTCTTTTGGGTCGTTGTCCTTCTATTGGTCCCAAAATTTGTTAAACTTCTGATGAACATTCCTTATAGGTTTTTTTCCTACTCAATATTCATAGCTCTTATATTCTTATTACCTTTGAAACATTCTTTTATTATGTTCTTTGTTAACAATTTTAATGAATTCAATGAGATCTTGATTCAATGCTTTAGCAGGTAGAAAATTTCCTTTTGTAGTTGAAGTTTCGGTCACTTTATACACTAGTACTAAGACTACAGTGTAAGTCTCGCACTTCTTTTTATTACTTCTACTCCCTTTGTGCAAACTCTTCAGTCAGTTTTCCTTGGTGTTTGGAGTTGTTTTCGAAGCAGCTTATGTAGTCAGGGTCGACATGGTCATGACTATTGTCAACATTATAATAGTTGTGATAGGTAGGGACAAATGTATCTTGATGGTACTGGTAAAGTGAATATATATGACAATTAGGATAAGGGTTGTACTGGCAGTTGAGGTAGGATTTGATGCATCAGTCAAGATTGTGGTTGATGATGGAGTCTATATAGAATTAGTTGGTGTAGAAGTCGACTGGGTAAGAGGTGGGCCAATCGAGTGAATGAATATTTTGACTATGGTATAATAGGAGACTAAACTTGTCAGTGATGGGGTTTTAGAAACGGTCGTAGAAGTAGTCAAAATGGAAAGAGGAATGGTATATGGTATAAGAGGAGTCGAAGGTGATGAAATTTTGAGAAGGGATTTAATTGAGGGAATCCTAAGTCTTTGCTTTGATGATTTGGAATTTTGTAGTGGAGGCCAAGGTATAATGGATAACTGATATGGTGTATTTGTTGCTTCAAATATCAAATGAATTATGGTTAACTACCTCAATTCAGGTAACATACTCAATAAATTGATAGGGATCTAAGTAACCTCAAGGGTTAAGAACAATATTTTGAGGGATAATGTGGAATTTGAGAGGTTTTCTTATTCTATATGAGTTGGGGATGGTGAGGGGATGCATCTAACAAATCCACTAGATCCTCCTCATGAGAACTTGTCGTTAATTTTAATTTTTCTGAGGTGGTGATAAGGATGCATTTGCTACTTTTGAGGATACCGACAATGCTAGTATTATTTTCACATCAGATTTTTTTTATGGATAGACAACTTAGTGGTTACTTTATTTGTATCACCCCAATCATAATGACCTTATACTTATATCACAGACCTACTAAGTCTTCTTTGTCTATAGATTACAACAATTGTTTCCTCTTCTTAGATTTTTTTTAGGTGGATGTACCTTTAACATTTTGTTGATATGTGAACATTTGTTTGATGACTTGGTCAAGATTCTCCTCTAGTGCAACTTATTGAAGTTTTGCTCAAATCCTTCTTTGATAAGAGGTTCTTCTTGATCATCTTAAAATGTTTTTGAAGTTGGATTGACGATTGGTTCTTTCCTTTGGATGGATGACATAATAATTACTAGGGGGTTCTCTGTAGGTAAGGGATAATTTTAAGAACACCCCCAAAATTTCTATGTATAATAAATGGGTGAGTATCCCTAATATATAGGAGAAAATGAAGACTATTTTGTCAATAATACAATGTATATATAATATTTCATTCTATTGTAGAATCTTGTAAAATATTGGTGAATCTTTCACTAAACTATAAGATATTGTAAAATATTGGTGAATATTTCACGGAATTATAAAATATTGTAATGTCTTGGTGAATGTTTTTCTAGGAAGACTCAACTTTGATTATATAGATTACTAAGGTAGTGCAATTGAAGAGCATATACCAGCGATCGAATCTCTCAACTCCTACTCCGTCAAATGAACAAATGGATGAACAGGGAGAGGAGGGATTTATTTATACATTTCACAAGCACTATTGGTTCACTCACAACTGGAGGTGTTGGTGAAACACAACTACACTAAGTAGATTCAGGGAAAGTGGGGACTCCACTTTTTATCTCGTCCCTTAATGGTCCAACATAGATGTGGGGACCCGAATATTGACATATCGACAAACTCATAGGATTGAACACTTTACACTATGGAGTGATTATGGCACCCATGAACCGTTATTATAATGTGGAGTATTATTGAGATTCACAACCTTAATATAGTGTATGAATTCCCAATCATCTTATTTCCCAAATATCTCATTTTTAAGCTACCCTTTAAGAAAAAAATAACCTTCTTATCTGTTTACAGATATGAATGCCACTTTTTCCTTTCTTTTGTTGACAATAAAAATACGAATTAAGTCATTTTATTTATATTTTTTAGAGTTAGGTAGAAAATTGCAATGGTTTTTAGAAATAACAACATATGCTAACAATAATAGTAAGCACATAAATACATCATTACGCATAACATTAGAACTACTCTGTTAAAGACTACTTTTTCTCAGATAAATCAAGGAGTTGTTTGTATCCATGTCCTTGAAATTTTTGAAAGCATGCAAAATGTGGTAAAACTGTTTTATCGCCCTCATTGAATGCAAAAGACTAGATATCAAATAGCATAATGTCTACATCTCATGTCAAACATGCCCTATACATATTATATACAATCATGATGGAAATGAACTATCATGTTCCAACTAAATCATATATTTATCATACATAAGTAGATCCATTTATGGAGGATGATTGCAATTAAACATCAAAACAAATCACCCCAAATTTTTTTTTGAATGACCCTGACAAAAAACAAAATATCGTAAAACAAGTACCGAACCCAAAAAATTTAGGTCACAAATCAAATTGACAAACTTTGCAATAAGAATAAAAAAAACTACCAGCCACAAACTTATCAATACAAATAAAAGAATCTACTAGTACAATTTGGAAAACTCTACAAGAAGACAACTAAAATAATGACCATTCCACTATAGCCCCACCATTATAATTAGTGTGCATTCAGTTATATTACAAACATCCCAAACATCAACAATAACATACATAAAATATGAACATATACACTCTCATTCATGCCCTAGATCTAATAATAATTGCAATATAGAAATATCCTAATAAAAACACATTTTAAACAACTGGGACAAATATTTTGAATATATAAAAAACATGTGGTGTCTCACCATCAAGAGTAGCATCCACTAACAACATATAAATGTCAGTCAATAGTTTAAACATGACAAGATATAAAATAAGTCATATATTTTGATCTCTATAATACTTTCAAATAACCAATACTCATAGGATATAATATAACCCTAATAACACCAAATGTTCCTTAAGAATCAAGAGTGCCCTAGAATTCAACATGCCTAAAAAATAATCCATGATAAAAAGCATGATAAAAGGTACAATATAATAATCTATTGTGACTATGGATAAAAAACATAAAAATTTCGATAAAAATCATACCATGTTAATTATTCGATGAAAAGTGTGATGTGAGCTTGTATTCTCTAATAAATTGCATGTGAGGCATGCCCCTTCAAGACTTGCTCTTTTGGAAATGGAGATGTTATGTGAAGATTAGAATGTTGAGAAAACTAAGAATGAAAAGTGAAATCGCATCAACCAGAACCTTCACCCTACAAGTGAAATCTGATGTGTGTGATCCGTGAATCACTGTAGCCTTTATATATATAAAAAATAACCCATGGTTTTCCCTATAATATTGGAAATCAAAGGCTGAAATAAAGTATCACGTGAAATTGGCTAAAAATACAGGAAAATGAAACCATATGCCTAAATAACAAGGAACATGGAGGGAGAAATAACCCTTGGAAGTCTCCATTACTGAAATTTGGGGGTGAAAGAGTGATTTCAATAGATTTTATGTATAAATTGGTGGCAAAAGATAGATTAGAGGGAGATTTTGCTAGGGCAAAAATACTTTTTTTCATTTTCCTCATTACTATACAGGAGGTTATTCATTTTGGATTTTTTTTTCTTTCTAAAAGGTGAATATATTTTAGATGAACAAATCCTTTCCTTATAAGAAAATAACCCACTAAATTATTGTAACCCCCTTAATATATCCCATGGGATATATTCTGCCCCTAAAAGTATCCACATAGTAGGTTCGTCATTTAGAATGAATGTGGTGATGTATAGCAAAGTTTCATATTGGTCTTTTGCCTCATCATCTAGGAGGGGTAACAACAACTCTGATTATGAATTCTAATCCATGGTCGTAGAAGGTATTAAAATATTCGACTTCTTGGAAAGATCAACAAACAAGTCTTGTAAGTTCAAATAATAGTCGAGTTGATGGGAATTTCCTTTGGCACCTTGTAAATGCCATACCCTAGTATGGTCAATGTCAATATGGATGTTTATCAATTGGGGTAGGTTGTAATGAATGTTTTGAGGCAATATCCATTGATTTCACTTGGTATTCACTACTTAGAACCAATGTTCCAAAGTGACTTGGATTTTTTGGGACTAAGAGGTGATTTAGTTGTCCTGAGTTGGATTAGTGAGATCTCAGTGGTGATTTTCTCACATTGAGTTAGCACTGGAGTCAGTCCAAGTTGGTGAATTCGAATCCTACCTATTTTATTTGAATTATTCCTATTGTATCATCATTTTATTAGACATAGGTAAATGATTATTGATGTAATGTTATGCTGACCAATTTTGTCTCTTGGTTGTTCAATTTCAGCATGAATGTTTGATCAGTGTACACTTAATTGCTTATTTTCTCCTTAAACCTTCTTTCACAATGAATGCATTCTGACCTAAGGATCCTAAGCTTCATTAAACTAAACATGGTATTAGACTAGGTAATCAGGCCAACTTCAATCCTCCGAAAATTCAAATGATGCACCAGAAGCAGTTGGGTTCCACATAATTCCTAGAATTCTTTCCCTTTTCCCTCTGGATTTTATCCAAAGAAGTCTATTTAGGTGTGATACACCCAGAGAAAGCGAACATGTCAAGTGGAGAGTGATTGAATTGGTTTGACTTCTAATTGAAGTGTTTTTGCATGTAAATTTAAGAATTATGAATAATTGTGTTGCTCCTTGATGTTGCAAGATGGAGAATTCAGAAGCCTTGACACCCAGGATCCTCACACCCTTTAGCTATCTTGATTGGATGGATGATATATAGATAGTGTTGTGCAACAAAGGTTTTTACAGGATTACCATGCGCAAGGAGTTTGAACCCCAACAACCTCTTGAAAAGCTGAAGTATATGAATAATTTTGATTCATGTGCATTCATATATCCAGGGATTTACTCTTCCATATTGATGGATTAAAAAATCCAAAAGAAGTATGGGAGAAGCTTGAATCCCTGTTTGGAAAGAGGGATGAGATGAGAGTCCATATTCTTGAGAATGAGATGATTGCTTTGCCTCCTAGAAACTTCGAAACCATCCAAAAATTCTTCTCAAAATTCAAATCCCTTGTCATGCAGTGAAAGAAGTGTGGGATTGACAAGAAGGATGAGAAATTGGTGCTCTCAATTCTTAGAAAAATTGGCCTAGAATTGTCAGTGTTTGTATCCTCCTTTCACTCCAAGAGAATGAAAACTCCTAATTGGCGAATTCCATCATTTGGTTCCTTCATAGAATCTCTTATTCATGAACAAGACAACCTATTACAAATGGGATCTCTCAAAGTGTCCAATAATGAGGATCTCTTAGCTTGGGATACTAAGAATACACAAGAAAAGGGGAAGCAAAAAAAAAAAGAGAAGAATAACACTAATTTCAAGCCCAGGGATAAGCAAAATCCTTTAGAAGGAGCCTCTAGTTCGAGAAGGACAAGAACAAGAAGTTTGGAGGGGCCATGTGCTCTTACTGCAAGAGAGGATATCATCTAGAGAGTCTATGTATGAAGAAAACCATAGACCAGATGTCTAGACTCCTTGAATATAACAATATTTCCCTTCCTGAAGGTGCAAAGAAGTCCGATGCTAGAAAAAATACTGAAGATCATGAGAGATGTCATGCTTTGAAGGAAGGATTTTCTCAATCCCAATCTTTTCTCATTGATTATGGAGCCTCCAACCACATGGTTGCCTCCAAATAATCATTCTCTTCTATGGATATCTCTGGAGGACCAAGCATCCACATGGGATATGACTCACAAATCCCAACTGTTGGGAAAGGTTCCATCAAATTTGATCATGGAGTGTTCAAGAATGTGCTCTATGTCCCTTCCCTAGAAGAAAATCTGTCGTTTGTATACCATATGAATCATACTGGCTCACCCAAGTGAGTCCCGTTTAGTCCTAACTCAGTGGATATATCTGATATTTCAACTGGGAATATGATAGTGAAAGGAGTTGCAAATCATGCCTTCAGGGCATATGAATTTTCTCACTTTCTTCCTAACCCATATACAAGTTCCTTATTGACTCATGCTATTGATACAAGAAGGATTTGGCATGAAATATTTGTCCATCTGAATTTAAAACATCTCTAAAATATACACAATGAAGAGTTGGTTTAGGGATTTCCTCTCATCAAGTTCTTTGAAGGTTTCTATAATGGTTTCTTGGTAGGTAACCGCCCAGAGCAAAGGTATGAGTTTGGTAAGCAAAGAAGAGATGCCTATGCACTTGATCTAGTTCACAATGATGTCTTTGGACCAATTCCCACAACATCTATGAATTGATCTCGATAGTTTCTGACCTTCATTAATGAATACTCAAGGTATTATTGGATCTACTTCCTCAAGCAGAAGTCTGAGGTGTTTGAAACCTTTAAAATTTTCAAATCCTTATCTAAGAACACTCTTGGGAAGAATATCAAAGCACTCAGATAAGATAATGGAGGAGAGTACATCAAAAGAGAATTCCATAAGTCGTGTGCTTCAACAGGTATTCAAATGCAACACTCAGTCCCATACACACCACAACATAATGGTGTAGCTGAGAGGAAGATCCGATATTTGAAAGAGATGGATACATGCCTTTTTGAAGAAAGAAATATGCCACCATATATGTGGGTTGAAGTAGTAAACTATGCTTCATACATCCATAACATAGTGCCTCATGAGTCAATGATTGGTGTCACTCCTTTAAAAGAATTTATGGGACATAATACCAATGTCTCACATCTAAGGGTTTTTGGCTCTAAAGCATGGGCCAAAATTCTGACTAACAAGAGAAAATCCTTCCAAGCTCAGAGTAGTGAATGCATACTAATAGGATATGTATATGATGAAAAGGCATACAAACTGATGGATATTTTAACCAAAAAGTGCTTCAAAGAGCACAGTGTTCAATTTGAATAATATCATGTGCATGATCCACAACCATATGAAGAAAAGAAGGTATAATTACTCAATCAATTCCATTTGTAGAAGATGATGTCTTAACTAATATTTCATATTCAAAGTCTGAATATGAGGATCAAGATGATAAATATATTGATATTGATAATGAACCTCAAGTAGAACCAAATCCATATCCAGCACCTGCTCCCAATAAAAGGCCTAAATGGGCCCAAAATCTCATTGAAGCTATTAGGAATAGTGTCGGGGATCCAGATGATAGAATTATTAATCTTGCACATTGATCTAGGGACTAAACATTAGTCTCATCAAAGATTAATCAATAAATAAGTCATGAAATGGTGTAATCAGACTATAGAATGAGTAGTCGCTCTGTATATTCACACAAAGAATGAGAAATTACATTACAATGTCATGCTACAAGCATGAATGAGAAGCAATTCGAATTCCTAAGGAGGTCATCTGGATCTACTGGAGCGAATGATTCACTTGTAGAAAACCTGAAAATCACAACAGAAAGGGAAATGTAAGGTCGGACAACCTGCACATTTTAGGCTTTCATCACACCCAACATAGTCAATCAAGAAAGCTTGATCAACAAGTTCTTTACTTGGGGTATTAAGTGGTAAGCCTTCGCTTCTGGTGCAGTGATGGATTTTTGAACTATTGCTCAATTTTCATGCAGAAATCTGCCAAAAATCTTGTTTTTGAGAGATAGAGCTTCGTCCCTCCATGAGCTCTAATACCATATTAATCTTGCACATTGATCTAGGGACTAAACATCAATCTCATCAAATATTAATCAACAAGTAACTCATGAAATGGTGTAATTGGACTACAGAATGAGTAGTCACTCTGTATATTCACACAAAGAATGAGAAATTACATTACAATGTCATGCTACAAGCATGAATGAGAAGCAATTCGAATTCCTAAAGAGGTCATTCGAATTGAATGAGTGAGTCTAGCTTAACTGTATCTAAGCCACAGTCAACACTCAAGTTAACCATTGATAAAAACCCTAATTGACTCAACTGAGCCCTAACTGAAGTTGGAGTGCAATAAATGTCTGAGTCTCAACTGAAAGAGATCATACACATGTCATAGCAAGCCAAACATTAAGTGCTAGCACTTCAATGACTCTAATGAACCCCGATGAGGTTAACTGAAGTGTAACTGAACATCATCAGTGGTTGGAGGCACCCCTGTTGACTCCGGTTCATTAAATAATCAATTTAATGAAGGGAGGCGTCTTCACTGCCCTATTTAACTGATTGTAACCATCAATTATCAATTAGGTGCATTAATATCACTTAGATCACCCCCAAAGTGCTCTAGTTAGCCTCCCTGAATGTAGGAGAAGGCTACATGAGCCTCCTTTACTAAAGGTAGGCATGGATGTGATCTAGCTGATGACATTTAATGCTCCACTAATGTTAATTAAGCCAATAATACTTAGGATAGTGGTGTAACTAGGCCAAATTGACCAAAATGAGTGTGTAAGGTGGTAAATGTCTCCAACAAGAAGAAGAACAAGATCTCAACATAAGGATGAAAACCTTGCACTCTTCCATACAAATCCAATTCTCACATATAGGTGCTTAATGATGATGGGGTCATATGCTTTCCATTATCCAATATGGTAGGAAACCATGGAAGATGACGTTGATTCGCTACAAGACAAAAAAACTTGGAATCTTGTCTCCTTACCTCCTATGAGAAATCTAGTTCAGTGCAAATGGATCTACAAGACTGACCTAGTAGCTGATGGAACCACTAGGAAGTATAATGCTTAATTAGTGGAAAAGGGGTACTCACAAGTTCATGGTTTGTACTACAATGAGACATGCGCTCCTGTTGCAAGAATGGATTCCATAAGGCTAGTTTTGGTCATTGCAACTTTGAAGAAGTGGGAGGTACATCACATAGATGTGAATATTTCCTTCCTACATGGTGACTTGGAAGAAAAGATATATATGAGACATATTGAGGGGTACATTGAAGATTCCTCCTTGGTTTGAAAATTGAGGAAATCTCTCTATGGGCTCAAGCAAGCCCCACGACCATGGTATGCCAAAATGGATGCTTTCTTACTCTCACATAAGTTTGAGAGGTACAAATCTCACTAAAATGTCCACATACAAAATAAGGGAGGTTTCTTACTATTGATTGTAATGTCTGTGGATGAATTTCTCATAACTAGTGGCTCAACTGTTGGATAAAGAGGCATCAAGTCATCTTTGAGAGAGGCATTCTCCATGATTGATCTAGGGTTGATAAGGAAATTTATTGGTCTCAAAGTGAATAAAATATCTTTAGGAATCATGATTAAAAAGTCCAGATACCTAGGATATTTGCTCAAAATATTCCACATAATTGATTTTAAAGAAACACCCTTTCTCTTATTATATGGCATCGGGTTAGAAGAAGGTAGTTCCACACCACTAGTTGATAGTACACTCTATCGACAACTGATTGGTAGCCTATTGTAACTCACCCATTCGAGTCCAAATTTATATTATGTTGTGAGTGTTGTTTCCATATTCATGTAGGCCCCACATGAGAGTCATTGGAAAGAACCAAACATAACCTTTCATTGTGTGCAAGGTACGAGGGATTTTCATATCCACGATTATGCCGATGCACATATATGATTGGTTTTAGTTATTCAGACTGGGCTAGTGATAGCACTGACAGGAAATATACATTAGGATTTGTGTTCATGTTAGGATATAGACCAATCTTTTGGCCAAACAATAATCAAGAATCTCTTTCCCTCTCTTCAGCTGAAGAAGAGTATTGGGGGGCTTTGAATGTAGCTATTCAAGTAGTTTGGATACATGGGATTCTGACATAGTTTTCCATTCACGCTTCTCCTTCATTAGACCTATTTTGTGATAATCAAAGTGCAATCAAGATATATAGTGATCTAGTTCAGAAGGAGCGGACCAAGCACATTTGTGAAAATATGATTCACAACAAGATCTAGGATCTAAGGGAATCCTCAACTCAATAATTTCACAAACTATGTAGAAAAACAGTGAAAAGAGAAAAATTAACACACAGTAATAGTGCCAACAACTGAAGTTTTTATTATTTTCCAACATGTAAATATGTCTAGAACATCATTATAATACTATAGGTGTAAATAGTTAGCCTTTGGAGGGAAATTGGAGGCATACATGTGGCAGGATTAGATTGGACCTCAAACCTCCCTATGTGGACCAATGAGCTCTCAAACCACCTCAAACGGTCACGAATGGTCATGTGAACGTGGGTGAAGCATGCTAGGACAGAAATTAGGGTATGATAGGCATGATTTAGTGCATGTGTGAGTGGGAGTGGCTCTAGGCAACAATAAATGGTCCAAAAGAGCAACAAAAAAAAACAAATACAATGCATGGGCACCTCTGGTCAAACCAGTTCCTTGTTTTAAAGAGTGGGAGTGGGAGAGAACCAAGGAATGAAATATGATAAATTAGGGTGCATGTGTTTCTTGCATGATCAAATATGCTATCTTGGGTGCATTAGTGAGTCCAAAACTCCCAAACACCCTGTTAGACAAAGTACATAACCAAGGTTTGGACCATATGACATAAGTACAAAAAAATGAAAATGTGTCCTTGGTGTATATGGCCATGGTACTAGGTGGTATGATGATCTAGCACCTCCCCTTAGGCCTGAATTAGTGTAACCACATCAAAAATTGATGCCTTGACAACTAATGCTCAAGTCACCTCTTACAAAATTTATTTGTCCATATAACCAAGGCAAGGAGGAAAACCTCATAGGAACAAAACCTCCCCTCAAAAATGGACATGGAGAAAAATATGAAAGTGAATACCAATCATCACCATATGTCACCCACTCCAAGGAGTGATCTCGGATAGGTGAATGTATTCTCTCTGAAGCTCTTGGTGAAGATGTCAGTAGTTTTCTCTATACATGGGAAATACTGCAATGATATCACATGCTCATGCATAAATATCGGGTTGTAGTGCATGTGTATCTCAATGTTCTTTGACCTCTATCTCTGTATTATATTGGTGGAAATTTTATTTCACTTTTATTTCCACAACAAATGATAGTGGGTGAATCAAATGCAAATCCAAGCTCTCTTAGAATGCCTTGCAACCACACACATTATGTAGTTACATTCACTGCTCCTCTATACTCGGCCTCGGATGATGAAAGGGATAGTGTGTTGTTTCTTACTTGAAAAGCATATGGGACTATGTGCAAGCATGAATACATAAACTGAAGTGGAATTTTTTTCAATGGAATCTCCATCCCAATCAAAATCAGTAAATCCAAGTATCTCTAGTGGGTAACTAGCAGCATAGTGTATCATGAAGTGTTTGGTTCCTTGCACATAATGAAATATCCTATTAGCATCCTTCCAATGGATATTATGAGGCTCCTATATATACCTTGAAACAAAACCTACTACATAATAAAAATCAGTTCGGGAGTGTGTGATATACAACAAGTTCCCAACTAGTTGTCGATATAGTGAGTTGTCTAACAATGGAGATGAACCTAAATCATCTAGTTTCACTCCTGAAAGGAAGGGACACTTAGATGCCTTAAATTCAGCCATTTTTAACTTCAATAATAGGTCTGCATCATACTTTTATAGGCTCACCTTAATACCTGCATCATATTTCTCAATCTCCAAGCCACGAAATTATTTCAACAATCCAAGGGCAATCATTGAAAACACACTATGCAATGAAGACTTAATTGAACATGTATCAGCAATGAAACTTCTAGTGATCAAAATATCATCAATATAAAATATTATTACCTTAAATGAATCACCAATATTCTGCAAATATACATTAGGATCATATTTGTATCTTTCAAATCCTAGTTATAGAAGAAAGTTGTCCATCTTGGCATACCAAGCCCTGGGGGCTTGCTTGAGACCATAGAGAGAATTCTTCAACCTACAAACAAGTGAAGGATCATGAAACAAAAATTTTGGATGGTGCATATAAATATCCTCATGAATTTTACCATTAATAAAATCACTCTTCACATCCTTTTGGTGAACCTCCCATCGCTTAGATGCAACAATGGCCAAAACTAGCATGATTGAGTCCATCTTTGCAATCGATGAAAATGTCTTCGTATAGTACAATAATTTGAATTAAGAGAATCATTTGGAAACTAACCTGGCATTTTAATTTATATAATAACCATAATAATCCACTTTTTTCCTATAAACCCACTTACATTGCACTAGTTTCCTCTTGGAAGGTAGAGGAACCAACTCCCAAGTTTCATTGTCTTGGAAAGACTTGAACTCTTCTTGAATGGTTGTTTTCCATATTGGGTCATGTGATTGATTCCTCATATGACTGAATATCATATCCAACCATCATAAAACACCTCTCTGAAATATTCAATTCACAAGTGGAGAAAGCATTGTGAAATTGAGATCTATTCTTCTTAGAGTCTAGTGGATCACCAACAAGATCACCAGCTGCTTGAATGGTTTTCTCAACCCAATTTGTCCTAATGGTTGATTCATGATATGAATGTATGTTATCATATTCATACTCAGTATCATAATCATAAAAAATAGAGAAATAATCATCACTTACATCATCGTTGAGTGGAGGGTGTGAGGATTCCCCCTTGACTAGTTCGATCTCCTGCATGGGCTCTTCTTTGAACTGTACACTTCTTTCAATAAATGATTTCTGAGATGAGGGATAAAAGAGAGTGTATCCATTTGAATATTAAGAATATCCAACCATAATTGACTCCTTTATTTTAGGTTTCAAGGCCTTTCTCTTCTCGGGAGGAATTCTAGCCCAAGCCTTTGAGCCAAAAAACCTTGAAATGAGAAACATTTGGATTGTGACCATGCGAAGCCTCAAATGGGGTTTTTATTCCAATGATTTGTGTGGAGATATGTTATGAACATATTCATACCAATGTATAGCTTCATACCATATATTTAGGAGACAAATCCTTATCCCCCATCATGCATGTAGCCATCTCTTTCATAGCTCTATTCTTGCGCTCTGCAACACCATTTTGTTGTGATGTGTAGGGAACAGAATGATGCATATGAATGCCAATTTCATGACATAGATGTTGTAGGTTATTTTTGAAATGATCCCTTCCATTATCAGTCCTAAGTACCTTGATTTTATTACCACTCAAGTTTTCTACCAAATACTTGAACACTTTGAAAGTCCCAAAAACTTCATATTTTTGCTTGAGAAAATACACACAGCAGTACCTTGAGAGACCATCTATGAAAGTAAAAACATACCTTGAATTCACATAGGATGGTATGGGAAGAGGCCCTATCATATATGATTGGATAGTATCAAGCACTTGGACATCCCTTCCATTCTTTTCCTTATCATATTTGCGCTAAGCATGTTTCCCCATTATGCAACCCTTGCATGTGCCTTTGGAAAACTTGATACTTGGAAGCCCTTCAACCATTTTTTATTTGCTTACTTCTTGAAGATACATGTAGTTGAGGTGTACAAACCTCTCATTCCATAGTTTTTTGGTCTCATTGGATGCGACAGGAGCACATTCCCTTGGGATTAAGGAAGGAAGTGAGATAAATTATATATCCTTGAATCATGGTCATCAAAACCCACTGCAACAACTTGGCATGTAGAAATTTATGAAATATCCACATCATTTTGAGTAAATGTTAATATCTTGGCTATATCTATCTATTTAATTTGATATATAGAGAGTAGTTTCATTGAAATATTAGGCACATACAACACATTGTTGAAGTACCCATTGTCAAGGTCAATCCTACCAATCCCTTAAGCTGGGATCTCAGAGTCATCACCCATGAGGATGGATGGGCCACTGTAAGGATATAGGGATGAGAAGGAGTATTGTATGTAATACATTAACCTTGAGGCACATGAGTCTATGATGAAGGAAGAAGAGCTGGAAGATCCAACAACTAGTGGATTGCATCTATCCTCATTCTCTGAGCTTGAACCTCCCTCTTTATTTTTTGAGCATTCTGGTAGAGGGGTGTTGTTATTCTCAAGGATTTGTGCCATGATGTCAATGGTTTTCTTCATGCATGCAGTATTTGGATTCCAACCCTTGTGAAAATAATTTTTTATACCCAAATCCTGTCACCAAAATGTGGTGATATCCTTAACACCTATGTTTTCCCTAAATACCAAACTTGGAGTGGAAAACATGCTCTGATTATCAATTCTACATGAAAAAACCTAGCAGCGTGCTTTCCCTTTATCTGATGAGCGGTACCTTATTCAGCACCGCTTGAGTCCTGTTATATAAAAGCGGTGCCACTGCGGATGCGCTTTGTTCTTGAAGTGGTTCTCACCTAAACCGCTCTGTCATAAGGGAACAAAAGTGCCACCCTTGGTAAAAATGGAAAAACAGAAGATTATCGAGGCTTCTAGAACTTGAGCCACGTGTCCTCCTTTATCCCTATTAATCTAGGTTAGTTGGAGTCATGAATCTCCAACTATCCCTATCCATTGAGCCCTATAAATAGAAGCTCATGTCCCATATTTTGGGGGGAGAAATGAATGGTAATGTTATGCTATTGAATTGACTATCTAGCCCAATCCATTGGAGAGCACAAGAGAGCAAGTTGGAGCTATCGAGGATGAGGTGTTTGTCTTGTGGGGGATTTTTTCAACACTAAGGCAATGGTTGTAAGCTTCTTTAGTCATTTCTTAATGCAAAGCGGATTTCCATCCCACATATCTATTGTATTGATCTCGCATGTATATGTTATTGGATTCCTTAGTCACTAACTAGTATGGATGTGTGAATAATGTTCTAGTAGCTTTGATGTTCCTTGTTTGTTTGACATGTTTTGTAGGTACACAGGTTCATCATCAAAGAATTATTCCACATTCAGGGAAGGTCTTCATCCTTTGTTGTTCACTCATTTCTTCTGGAACAGCTTCTGTCCGCAGAAGGTGCAATATTCTTGACAACAAATCTGGTGACCCTATTGGGGATAGATCCGTCTTGTTCTTCCTCGGTTCTAAAATACTCTTGTCCGAATCCAAGCTCCAGCCTCTTATCTTTGCAGTCAGATCTACATATGATCTACTGTAGGTTTGAAATCTCCAGATCTCTTCAGATCTGAGCCACCTTAACTTTTTGTGCTATGTATTGTGGTTGATTCCTCAGTTTTTATGAATTTTTTTACCTTTCTAACTTGATTTTTCGCTCTCTTGGTCATTCTGGGTTTTTGTAGAGAACCGCGCATGCACCTTTGGAAATAAGTGGTGCCACTACCTGAGTTTAGTTAGAAATAGGAGGTGCCACCACTTGAGCCTAGTGAGAAAGAAGTGGTTCTGCCTCAAAACCGCCTGTCAGTAGCTTCATCTGCGTGGTGCCAGGTAGGCCCTATTCAAGACTTTGTATTTTGATTTTTGTGTGTGTTTTGGCTTACTTTTTGATGAAAATGAAGTGTATTTTTGAAAAAAAAATGCTTCCTCATAGCTGGGAGGGGCCATGAATTGTATATTCTGCAGTGGCTTTGATTGGTGTATTCTTTCTGCATTCAAAGAGAGTTTATGTTTCTTGCATTGGATTTTGCGTTCTTTTCTTTGCTTGAAACCTCTTGCTCTTTTTTGTAGATATTAGTCGTTAGAATTGGGAAATATACATTTCATTTTCTTATGTATGCTTTGGTTTGTTTTTGAATTAGAATGCGTGAGTAATCCATGTTGTTTTGAGTCTTTATTTGCTTGGGGTGATTCTTGTTTCCTTTTTGCATGCTGATTTTTTCAGTGCTTGGTAGGAAAGATTGGTTCTTCATTTCCTTGTCTGTTTCAAAGAGAAGTTTTAGTTTTCTCTCTCCTTTGCTTTATTCGCAAGCGTTGTTGAACAATTTTCTTCTTGTTTTGTGCATGATTTTTTGAAATTCTAGATCTTACTTTCATTGAGAAGAAACATTTGTTTTCAGCTTTGTGTGCATTAGAGTTAGTTTTGTTTGGAAACGTTAGTGAAATCATCTTTCCATTAAGTTTATATGCATCTTTTTCAAGCATGAAAAGATGGGAAACATTTTTGGTTTATTTATGTTTGACGTTCTCTAGATCTCTTTTTTATTTGCTTTGAAGATTGTTTGGGGTGCATTGATATTTCACTTTTCGTTTGAAAAGGTAGAATTGCATTTGCATTTGGGTGTGCATTTTTGGGAAGAAAAGTAAAACTCTCTCCCTCTCTTAGGTAGAATTTCATTGAAGAGGAAAACTTGCATTATCATATAGATCAGTGTACATCTTCTTTAAATTCAAGTTTTCACTCCATGGTTCCACCTAAACGCACAAGATAAAATTAACAGTAGTACTAGGTTAAAAATTTTAGCAATTTGAATGATAAGTTAGTGATGTGTTTGGGCGTTGTAAAATGTAGGAGCTGTCGTTACTTTGTCCGCACTACATCCCGGGACTCGTGTGGTTCTTCCACGTACCGTCGGTATATCAAACGACCTTTCATGTACCCTTGAGGTATATAGAAAGGTACTTCACGTACTCGATTGTATATCGGAAGGCCCCTTGTGAATGGTTGTGCATTAGACAACACTACCATCGATTTGAGCTCCCACATACCTAGTGTATATTAGGAGACCCTTTTTAGGAATTCTCAAACCATCTAAGTTATCCTTTTGGCCTGTCCTATGAGGTTCCTGACTCTTATCCACTCCTTTCACATGTTTTCTTGTTGCTTTTAGTTTGAGTAGTACTTGCTTGTGCGTGGTAGTTAGGGTTTTTTTAGAGATTTTAGAGATGGCATCCCCATCTAGGACTACCAATCAAGAGATCCCTTTCCAAGGCATACCTTTTATATTCCCTCCAAGTGAAGGTATTGGTCCTCCCTTTATTTCCACTCTAAATCTTCCTGGGTTAACTATAGGATTACTGGTCTGGCTGTTTAATCTGGTAATTCATGTTACACCTAATGTCTCAAATGTCACCTCTCCTCCGAGAGAGTATCAACCTCAACCTAATCCCTCTCCTTCTTCGTCGGTTGTAGATTCATCCCTTTCTTCTTTTTTCGCTTGACCATATCTCTATGGTTACTAGTCATGTGGGTAAGAAGAAGAAGAAAAGGAAGGATAAGAAGAAGAAGGATAAGAAAGAGAAAACGCAGCAACCATCTGCTCTTGATGGTGCCCGTTCTAAGAGAACACTTGGAAAACCCAAGTTCCCTTGTAAGATTTGCAAGGGGCACCACCTTCTTAAGGAGTGTCCCGGTCTCTCCCGTGTACAAGAAGAGTGGTCTAAAAGGTCCAAACCGTCTGTGTCATCAATCTCTGATCATCATGTTGACGATAATCCCTCAACCAATGACCCATTGGTAAAAGTTTGTAAGGGTAAAGTCTTGTATCCTTGTTTGATATGCAAGGCTATGCATCGTAATTTTCTTTGTCCAAGCATGGATGAAGCTTCACATTGGTTGGAAAATATTACTGATCATCAACAGCTAATTCCAACGAGTGATAGTAAGTTATCCCTTGATTCCTCACTAGTTTACCAAGTGATCAATTTAGTTTCATCTATAATTGATCCCACTCTTCCTTCGGAGAGTGGAGTAGTCGAGTCGATGTCATTTCCACCCGATCCCACTCTTTCATCAGAGAGTGTTAAGACTGAAGTAGTCTCTTTGACCAAATCTTCATCTTGTTCTTCTCTTCTAGTAGAGAATGAACTGAAACCTGCTGAATTTTTTATGCTTCGTTCTGATTGTTCTCAACAAGAAGAAGTTTTGTCTATTTTGACAGAACCCTCTCTGAGTAGTGAGGTTATTTCCTTTGACTGGAGTAACCTAACAGAGTCTCATCTTCATTCAAGTGTTACTTTGCAGATAGTTGTGAATGTTACTACTAGGCAGATACTATCACCAACATGTGATGAGATCCTTAACACCTATGTTTTCCCTAAATACCAAACTTGGAGTGGAAAACATGCTCTGAATATCAATTCTACATGAAAAAACCTAGCACCGCGCTTTCCTTTTATTTGATGAGCGGTACCTTGTTCAGTACCACCTGAGTCCTGTTATAGAAAAGTGGTGCCATCCTGGACATTAGAGGAAATTTCAACTCAAAATGGACCTCCTAAGGAAAATTAATAAAATAATAGTTAAAATAATAAAATAATATTTATTAATTTTGGAGAAAGAAAATAAAAAACTACTTTTTTGTTCATATTTTTGACATATCTCCCTATGTTTTTACTCAAATTTTGATTGGGAGAGCTAATTGGATGTAGAATTAAATTCTGCTTCCAACGAGTACCCACTTGGCATACTTTTGATGGGACCTGCTACCCCAAAAACAAGAAATACCTGGAAAAAATGTGATGATGACATCGTCATCACGTTTTTTCAGGTATTTCTTGTTTTTGGGGCAGTAGAGCTAGTCAAAAGTATGCCAAGTGGGTACTCATTTGATGCGGAATTAAATTCTGCATCCAACGAGCTCTTCCGATCGAAATTTGAGTAAATGCACAGGGAGATATGTCGAAAATACAAACAAAAAATAGTTTTTTTTATACCTATCCCCAAATTTATATTAAAAATTGTTTAAGAGGTGCTCCCTTTTTGAATTTAAAATCATTTTGATTAGCTAATACATGATGACATGGAATTTGTATTATTTTTGGAAGGCCCATTTTAAATTGAAATTTCCTCTAATGTGTGCTTTGTTCTTGAAGCGGTTCTCACCTAAACCGCTCTGTCATAAGGGAACAAAAGCGACACCCTTGGTAAAAATGGAAAAAGAGAAGATTCTCGAGGCTTATAGAACTTGAGCATCATGTCCTCCCTTATCCCTATTAATATAGTTTAGTTGGAGTCGGGATCCCTCTTGGTAGGATCTTAGAGCCACCTCACCCACAATTCTCTCAACTATCCCTATCCATTGAGCCCTATAGATACAAGCTGATGTCCCATAGTTGGGGGGGAGAACTAAATGGTAATGTTATGCTGTTGAATTGACTATCTATCCCAATCCATTGGAGAGCACAAGAGAGCAATTTGGAGCTATGGATGTGTGAACAATGTTCTGGTAGCTTTGATGTTCCTTGTTTGTTTGACATGTTTTGCAGGTACACAGGTTCATCATCAAAGCATTATTCTAGGTGTTTACAACATTCAGGGAAGGTATTCATCCTTTGTCTTTCACTCATTTGTTCTGGATCTAAACCATTTAGACTAGAGGAACAACTTATGTCTGCAGAAGGTGCAATATTCCTGACAACATAAGTGCATTTTTTCTTCTCTTGCTTCTTCTTCTCTTTGTCCTTGCTAGGATTTGAACCCCCATATGAATATTTGGGATTCTCTTGTTGCTTCTAATATATGGTTTTCTTCTTTCATTTGGATTGATTCAAAACACTTGCAGCAAGGGATTTATATTTTGGTGGATTTTATGGTACCCATTTCCACCAATTATTTGTCTTGTTCCCAAGCCAAAAACTCCATGAAGTATTCTAGTGAAGGAATTCTCCAATTTCAAACTGTCAGCTTTCCCGAGTGGAATGTGGACACAAATAATGAATACTCAGGGCCTAGATTCAAAAGAATGGAAAATATCAGTTGCTCCTCTTTATTCTCGATGGCACATTGTTTTAGCTGAAGTACCAAGGATTTGAACTTTGTGAAGAAATTATGGATAATCTCAAAGTGATTTGGGATCAATGAAATCAACTCATTTTTTAGTTGGTGGTTCCCCTCATCTCATTAGTATTCCAAAATAGTGACTCGATATTGATCCAAAATTCATTGGGTTTATTAATACTATCTACATGTAATAGAATATCCCTCAAAATATTGAGACAAAGCATCCTGAATTCCTCATCCAACTTGTTGAGGTACTTCGATTTTTCCATAGTAGAGTTGGGCTCTTTCTCACTCCCCATGGTGACTCTGTATAGACATTTTGACCTCAGATATATCACCATTTCACCCTTCCATTAAAAATAATTGAATTGGGTAATAAATACATGAATCTGCTCCATTTCTGGTTGCACACTGAGTGACAAAGACATTGGAACTACCTGCAATGTAAACACTCCTTTTTTTCTAGAAGAGACCCTAGATAGCAACTCAAAATCTCTGAATTTGATTTACATATCCAAATATATATAATACCATTTGAAAATATGATTCACATCAATATATAGGAGCTAATGGAATCCTCACAACTCAAGAATTTCACAAAAAATGCAGAAAAATAGTGAAAAGAGCAAAATTAACACTTAGGAATAGTGCCAATAACTGAAGTTTCTATTACTGTGCAACATGTAAATATTTATGGAAAATCATTATAATACAACAGGTTGAAATAATTATCCTTTGGAGGAAAATTTGAGGCATACATGTGGCAGGCTTTGATTGGACCTCAAACCCCCCTAGGTGGACCAATGAGCTCCCAACCCACCTCAAACGGTCACGAATGGACATGTGAACATGGGTGAAGCATTCTAGGACATAAATGAGTGTATGTTAGGCATACTGGAGTGCATGGGTGAGTGAGAGTGGCTCTAGGAAATAATAAATGGTCCAAAAGAGCCAAAAACACTCAAATACAATGCATGGGAGCCTCTAGTCAAACCAGCTCCATGTTTTAAGGAGTGGGAACAAA
Source organism: Pseudotsuga menziesii (assembly GCA_001517045.1). NCBI lineage: Eukaryota > Viridiplantae > Streptophyta > Pinopsida > Pinales > Pinaceae > Pseudotsuga > Pseudotsuga menziesii. The sequence goes on from LPNX011010504.1 coordinate 138,020, forward strand.
AAAAGGATTGAACTATCATAAATTAGGGTGCATCTATCTCTTTAATGATCAAATATGCCCGAATGGGTGCATTAATGATTCCAAAACACCCAAATACCTTGCTAGACCAAGTACATAACCAAGGTTTGGACCATGTGACATAAGTACAAAACAAATGATAATGTGTCATATGTCTGTGTGACCATGGTACTAGGTGGTATGATGCTCTAGCAACATTGAATTTTGCATGCACTACATCTAGGAACTAGTCCATAGTAAGGCTATCATTCTACATTACTACCCTAAAGAGGAGAAGATTGCAGACATATTCACAAAATCCTTCACTAAAAAGAGATTTGTCTATCTCATATCTCTTCTTGGTGTAAACATTTGATTATGTGATTGTTCCTAGTTTTTCCTGCTCATTTTGAGGGGGGCGGTTCCCATGAGGTTTTTCTAATTTGTTTGGTTTATTGAGCAGTTATTTTTGCATTAGATTGTATGGGTGACCTTTGATCATAGTTTCCACGCCCCAGATTGTCTAAGTTAGGATTAAGAGCGGGTGTTAGGATTAATTATAATCCTCCCTTTGACCACCACGGTCTAATTTTTATTTCCTAGCTTAGGAGTATGTTTCCACCTCGCTAGTGCCATGGATAACTCATATGGGGCCCACTTAATACCTGATATACTAGTTTACATGAGTTTAGGAGCTTCAAAGGCCAATCCCTATAATTTAGGATCCCACACTAAGTCATGGGAGTCCCATCATTAGTTCACCCTAGTTTGTGTTAAGTTATCCTCAAAAGGGCATTAGTTAGTTCATCTCTAGTTATTCTAGTGCCACATTTCCTTGATTCAAGGAGGTTATGCACCTTTTCCTATGTACCTTACTCAGTTAACTAACTATGAACTGATTTAGTTGTCATGAGTTAAGATTAGTGAGATCCTGGTGGTGTTTTTCTCATATTGAGTGAGCATTGGATTTTGTCAAAGTTGGTGAATATGAATCCTACCTAGTGTATTTGAATTCTTCCTATTGTATCATTGTTGTATTACACATAGGTTAATGATTATTGATGCAATGTTATGCTGACCAGAATTTTTTCTTGGTTGTTCAATTTCACCATGAATATTTAATCAATGTACATTGAATTGCTTATTTTCTCCTTCAACCTTCTTTCACATTGAATTCATTCAAGCTTGAGGATCCTAAGCTTTGTTAAATTAAACACAAGGTTCCTTTATAATATTTTCATCACATATTGAAGTCTTGGATGTGTTTGTTAAATATAAAACCTTGATTCTTATTGGGTCCATACTTCACTTGCTTTTTGGTGTTGTATTGTTGTATGTGCTTTGTGTTCGTTTTTCCTTAGTTGCAATTAATCTTTCCTAAGATTGGACCTTTTCACACCATAAAATTTGTAATGTTGACCTTAGGAATTAAACTCCATGAATTGGTATTCAAGTTTTGTAGTAAAAGTTCCCAACAACATCAACCATTCCACACTTAGCACCCTATCCCTTTATTCAAGTGGTAGTTCATATAATGTTGTTTGTATAATTACAGTTCTTGTATTTAAACTAATACTTTATGAAATATTCCCTCTTGTTTGATATTTTTTCCATCAATGAAAATAACACTTAGGTCCTTAGTGGGGTACACAAAAATGTTTAGTTGTTTAGCAACACTAATGTCCATACAATTATGAGTACTACCTGTATCGATGAGTGTTGTTACATTTCAATTTGTTATGATTCCTTTAAGCTGAAAGGTTTTGGATTGGTATTTACTGATCATGATTGAAAGTGGAACTGTAAGATTTATGTCCTCTTTTATTGGAACTTAGATCTTGGCAACCATCCTCATATGAGATTCAATAGACTTTCTAGGTTATTCTTATGTTGGTTCCTTTTGAGTAGTTCCTTTTTTTATACACATCATTCTTATTCATATTTGGTAGTGTGCATTAGATTGATCCTGATGAAACCTTTGATGGTGTTTTTCTATAGTTAAAATATTATTTGTAAGTTATCGTAATTTTATTCTCTAGGATTGAGAAGTTTGGAATTACTGGAAGATCTTCATAATTAATTGTTTTAATTATTAACTCATTTCATCTTTCAATTGGTAGTCCAATACATTCTTTATGTTCATTAATCATCCTTGAAAATTTGTCTTCATTGGATATTGACTCACATATATGTCTTGGATCTCACCTCTTAACACATTCATGACACGTATCTCCCTTCTTTATTAATTATAGCCATCATCTTAATATTCAGTAAACTTTGAATAATTTTGCACATATTCAATTACTTTTCAATTTTATACCCTAATTCTTTATAATGATAACCCTCTACCAAAACTTCCTCATTATTCAAATCCATGTTGGTGATTAATTCTTGTGGGGGGCACTTTAAATTTCACTTATATTAAAAAATATCCTTTTTTAAAACATAGTTTTTTTTTAATTAAAGTTTTAACTTGGTGTGTTAGATAAGCCAACTAGGATTATAAACGGCCAAAGTCATGCAATCATATGGAAATAAATTTTAAAAAGGATGTTTTTTTTTCTTAAAGGAGTACCATATTGCTCAATTAAAACTAACCCATAAATTGATTTATTATTTCCGCAATTTTAGCCATAAAATGGCCAAGAGTGGGCTCTAATACCAAATGTAAAAAAAACATCATTTATGCTATTATATATATATAAACAATGATAAAATATAAAAAGGTATAGGTTAAGCAAGAAAGTAATGCATGAGACTAGAACACAATTTCCTCACCAAGTCAATCATACATTATGACAACATTCCGCATGTCGTTTTAGGAAAAAGGAGAATGCATTCCACTAGTTTTTCTAATCAAGACACTAAATATTGTTTGATGCATGTAATAGAAACAAAAAGATGCAAAGCACATGTGACATATCAAAACAAGGATAATATCTCCAAAACTTAGAGAGGAAAGAGGAAAAAAAATTAAGGGTCAAACGTTTGTAAAGAGTCTCAAAATGTATAAGAATTCCTCTTATAAGATGGTATTGAGGAAAACACACAAATTAAATGTCTTGAATGAGGGCAAAATATGGATAATAGATCGAGAAACTACTCTATATAAATTTTATTAGCACTTAATATGTATACCAACTGTAGTTTGCATACCAAATTCCCAAAATTTGGCAATGCATTTATCATTTTTCAATTTATAACTCATGTTTTCTATTAATAAATGCACAATCTACAAAATTTATTTGTGTCTAGGAGTATTGTAATTTTAGATTTTTAGTTAATACTTCATATGAGTTGTTTATATGATAATTAATTTTATATTGTAGCAAGTGTGGAGGAGGAGGAAGGTCTAGTATTTATATGAGACACCAAGGTGGGTTTTGCAACCATGAGTGTCAGTATAAATTATTAGAAAAAATATATAAAAAACAAAAGGAAAATAAAATAACACTAAGACATAAGATTTACGTGAAAACATTGTTGTGTGCAAGTAAAACCACAAGGCAATGGAAGCTTAGATATTTTATTATTAATCGACAAAAAATTTACAATGAGTTCTTCTCTTATGATACAATTCCAAGGGTCAATTTCCTTTTATAAAATATATATGAGGGTTCCAAAAGGAATCGAAATACACTAGAAGGGTCTAGAAATTTTCAAATTGGGGGACTCACCCCTGCACCCTCAAACAAGCTGGGATTTGACTCCCCCATGTGTTCGATGCATATGAATAGTCCTAGTGGATATTCTTGTACAATTATACATAAAAACACTAGAGATTTGGATATTGAATTCACCCCTAACACAAATCACCTTGTTTATAGATACCAACTTGGGGATAAACAAAATGAATAATGAAATATTAAGAAGTTACAATTTCATTCAAAATGTGTCTTCCTTAGTATCTCTATCAATTAATATGAGTGGCTAAGAAACAAATAGCGAAGGAAAAAGATGAAACATACGCCTTCCATAAACAACTCTAACAATAAAATCCCTTAGGATAATAGTGCATAATTACAAGTTAAAATAAAAATAATATTCAATACACTTGTATAGCTTAGTCCAATATGGGAAATTGTAAGATCCCACAAAATGTCGCCTAAATGCTTTTGGTGAACTCTTTAATTGTGATTCCATTAAGGTATGTTGTGAGGTAACGTTGGAGGAGTGTGTGAAGAAAGATATTTCACATAACTAAATGGATAAGTACAAGGAATCCCATCCCTAGAAAACACGTGGAAACATGAATATAGTGGAATCCAAATAAAATACTTAAATTATAGACAAGAACCCATTAATGGAAATGTTAGTTTGATTCAAGGGATAATGGACCATGAAAACAAGAGAATGAAACAAAAATAACATGACTTAATAGTAGACTGCGATGAAATCTCACTCCCATAATTTCTATCAATTATAATCCATCGTGATTAAAATAGTTCTAAGAATCACCATGGATACCAAGGTATAATAGGACTTTTATTTTAAGAGAATACTAGAGTCATACATCCTACATCGTACCCTTAACTTTATCAAGAAATCGTATGTGTGTTATGAACAAAATATCCTTAAGATAGCATAAGGACAAGAGTACACACCATGTACAAAAATGTAAACATGGAACACAACTCCTATCTCATATTGAGTAAATGTATTGGGGAAAATTGGAGAAAGATCTCATATTATTTAAGGAGTTATTGAGTAACTTTTACATGTGAAATGATTATGTAAATGTATTGGGGAAATTGGAGAAAGATCTCATATTATTTAAGGAGTTATTGANTCCACAATCACAACATTATATTTAAATATACATATCCACTCATTGCACATGAGTCCCCTTCATTAAGATAAACATATTACATATAAATTTAGTCTTGTAAATTTTCCACTTGGGGTTGTATTATATATATTTAACCCCATATATTCCCCCCCTTGTTCAATATCATAATACCCTCCTTCCAAAATTTGTGTCCTCAAAGCTTTGCCTTAATGGCTTTACATGTGATGAAACTAGGTAATAAGATATCCTTATATTCCTTATTTCTTGTTTCCATTAATGATAATGCATCCATCCAAATTTGATTATTTTTTTCTCAATCCTTGATAGCTAGTTGTTGCATAATTTTGATTCCACATGTTCTAATTGTGAGTTATCCAATTTATTGTAGTTTTTTGTCTCCTACAATATCTTGTTGGATAATAGTTTCGTGATGCCATTTTCCATGAATAATGTTGAATATTCCATCTTCTTCCTTGATAGTGTCAATGTAGATATTGCATTTCTTAGAACCTTTATTGTTAATGAGGATGTCCATATGGTTTCATATTTGATAATTTAGCTTCCTTATACACACCCATATCCCCAGTCTTCTTTTTAGAGATAATGGCATCAACTATCCTTTCATGTTGGTCTTTGATCACTCTCACCTTTCAGATACTACCATCATATTTGACATGCACATCTTCAAGCAAGGGCTTAACTTATTCAAGTATTTATTTGTTTCCTTCTAGAATCTTGTCTTCCTTATTTTGAAGATGCAAGGTGATGTCGTTCATTGTTTTTTGATGCCCTTCTCCAACTATGGATTTCATTTTTCCTTTTACATCGTCAACATTTAGAGCTTCTTCAACCTTCTTACAAATTTCCTCTTCAATTAATTTGGTAGTATCTTCATCTAATATCCTTGTATGTTTTGTTCATTTTGACCATGCTTCTTGTTATCACTCATAATTTATCATTTGGTTGTGGAAGGATAGTTCTGAGGTAACCTTACAAACTATTCTTTAGGAGGAAAGTTGGCTTCTCTCCTACCAGAGAGGGATCTCTCAATAAATAAATACAAAGGCCAGATATATCTTTGAAAGGAACAAGTTTAATGATTGTAATGGATGAAACAAGTGGGTATCATTGGGCATGGAGTCAAAATCATGAGTTACAAAAAATGGTAATTCTTTGAAATCAAAATTTCCTCACAAAGGAGGGATAGTCACTCTTTTATAGTCAATTTTCTGGTTGTCTGGTGATAAGGACAAAGAATGAATAGTGCATTAATATGGGCATTAGAAGATGAACCCAATATTAACTTTACAGGAATCTTATTTGTGAATACTTGAAATCAAAGAACAAGAGCATATGATTATGAGTTATGATTCAATATAAACTTATTCAAGTATGAGAGATAACACAATGGAAATGAATAACAAGAAACACATTCACATAATAAAGAGGAAGTACAGACTGTAAAATAATAACACGAGAATCTCTTATATAAAAAAAATGTTTTCTTCACTCTGCAATTTTGTTAACTTGAAATATCTATTACAAAATGAGTCACTCTCATAGGTTCCAACCCCAATTACATTACAAAACATGCTTTTATACATAAAAAAATTCTCCTCGAGCTAATACCTAACTACGTATATTCTAAAAATATGAATTTTGTAACTGCCTTATTACATTTGTCATATAACCTTAAAAAACTAAATATTCCTAACTACTAGAAAAAACCTTTTAACTTTACCTTGAAATAATCCTTATCATATCTTCAGCTTGAGACTTGAAACAATTTTTTTTACTGATGTAACTGGTATTTCATTTTGCCAAATTTTTCAATAGTCTTCCATTGATCTCTAGATGGAATTTCAAAATTTTCCATCTCTTTAGCTAATACCCTTATCTCTGTTAGATTTTTAACATTTAAGATAGCATTATATTAGGATCTTTAACTGAGAGAATAACAAGCACATCAATCAAATACAAGAGACAATGAACATAGTGTTTTTCCTCGGGGAAACCATAAATGGAGAAAACCCTGCAACTTCCTCAGAGATAGAATCAACACCAAAAGTAAAACCCCATAACAGTAAGACGATCTCCTGACAACAGTAGCCCCTTTCTTTCTAGCCCCAGCAACTTCTTCTCCCTCAACTATGTGCTACAACTGAGTGTGAGTGAGTGTGTGTTAAATAGAGAGGCTCACTCTCTATTTATACTAATTCCTGACTTGACAATAACTCACTAGGGCTGACTTCACTAGGTGATTCTAATAACCCTAGGGCCCCGTAACTGTGGGGAATTTAACCCTTGATCAATAGGAGGGTTACCCACAATGACTTGACATGACTTGTTTACATTATAGAAACTCTCGATTGGAACATCGAGGCATGACTTGACTCAATTACATTACACACACTTCCCAGAATAAACATCGGGGTACAATACATAAGAAATACAAGTGAATACATTCTGAAGTTACAATTACATCAACACTCCCTCTTAACTAGGAAGGTATTCTCTCGACACAATTTATCAGCACAAATGTTCTTCTCTGTATCATCTAGATCATCATCGAGTCCTCATCATCTTCAAGTCATCTTCATCTAGATCTAGATCATCACTCGATATGGATCATCATCACTGGATCTGGATTATCACTTGATATGGATCATCTTTGGTTCTGGAACATCTCTGCTATATCATCATCACAGGTGCTATTTCTTGATTCTTCTTGTCATAGGAATTTCTATAGAGCCAACCCTTTTTCATGCTGGTTGTAGGCCTAGCCTCCATGTAGGTCTTTTCTAGCACTTATATCTGACCCTAAGTCAGAATGGCCTACCCAACACTTACATCTGATCATGTAGGAACCAATCCTATAATCATATCAGAAAGGCACACCCAACACTCACATATGACCATGTGGGAACACATCCCACAACCCTATCAGAAATGCCTAGCACTCACATCTGACAACCAATGTTAGAAAGTTCCATTACTTACATTCGACCATGCAAGGAACCAATCCTAGCTACATGTCGAAAGGGCTCTGCACTTACATCTGATCATGTAGGAACCAATCCTACAATCACCTCAGAATGACTCTACACTTACATCTGATCATGTAGGAACCAATCCTACAGTCACATCAGAATGGCCCTCAGTCCCAGATTGAGTATTCCTGGTAACTGACTAGGTGCCTCCATTCCAAGAATGGCATTCAATACTTATATATGATAATGTAGGAACCAATCCTATAGTCACATCAGAATGGATCAGCACTCATATCTGACATGCGAGGAACCAATCCTCTCATTATGACAGAATGGCTCAGCCCTTACATCTAACCATGGAAGGAACCAATCATCTCACCATGTCAGAATGGCTCACATGCTCATCACTTCCCCTTGGAGGGAACCTCGATCTAGAGAACACCAAACTTCTTCCTGAAGTACTCAAAATTCACTCTGGCCAATGGCTTTGTCAACACATCAGCTATCTGTTCGTCCGTCGCAACATACTGAAGCTTCACTGCTCCTTTCTACACCATATTCCTGATATAGTGATACTTGATCTCGATATGATATGACTTGTCATGGAACACTGGGTTCTCTGACAACTTCACACAAATCTAGTTGTCGCAATATTTACAAGTAGCATCCAACTAGAGATCAAATAAATCAGAGAGTATCTTCCTCATCCATACTGCCTCACAACTAGCTGAACAAGTTGCGACATACTCTACTTCATCTGTACTCAGTGCCACATAGGATTGCTTCCTGCTAAACCAAGAGATCACACCTGATCCCATACTGAAGCAACACCCTGAAGTGCTCTTCCTATCGATGGCACTTCCTGCCCAATCTGAATCAACATAACCCTCCTGGTTAATCTTTTGATTCACCTCATACTTGATCTCATAATCAACTATACCCCTTAGGTACCTCAGAAAATGATTTGCAACAATCAAGTGAACATGTCTTGGATTTGTCAGGAATTGGCTCAAGGTGTTCACAACAAAGCAAATATCTGTTCTTGTGTTCGTCAGGTACATCAAGGACCCAATCATCTGACGATACATTGTAGCATCAATCACTTCTAATGAAGCATCACTCAATAGCTTTAGGTTTGATGCCATAGGTGTGGTCATGGCCTTGCAGTTCATCATCCCAAACCTATCCAGGATCTCTACTACATACTTCCCTTGTCTGAGGAAGATTCCATCCGCATTCTACCATGCCTCCATGCCTAGAAAATAGTGCATCATACCCAAGTCCTTCATTTTGAACTCGGTAGCAAGCTTCCTCTTCATATCAGCAATCAACCCATCCATTCATGTTACAAACAGATCATCTACATACAGTAGGAGTATCATTGGGTTTCCATCTTCAACCTTGAAGTAAAGATTGGAATCTGCTTTACTTTTGGTAAAGCCCAAACTGGATAGAAAGCCATCAATTCTGTCGTACCATGTCCTGGGTGCCTATTTCAAACCTTACAGGGCTTTCTTCAATCTACACACATGAGAATCCCTCTCATGCGTCTCAAAACCAAGTGGCTGCTCTACATATACCTCCTCTTCCACTACACCATTCAAGAAAGCAGTCTTGACATCCATTTGGTGTATCTTCCATTTCATCACTACAGCCAGAGAAAGTACTGATCTGATGGAAGGGTATCTGGCTACAGGTGCAAATGTTTCTTCATAATCTATTCCTTCTTTCTGTGAGAAGCCACGACCCACGAATATTGCTTTATATTTCTCTATGCTTCCATTTGCAACATGCTTGATCTTGTAGATCCATTTGGAAGTTACAACAGACTTCCCTTCTGGTCTTGGTACAACATCCCAAACATCATTCTTCATGATCGACTGATACTTTTCGATCATAGAATCCTTCCATTCTTTCCTTTCTGTCGCTTCTTCATAGTTAGAAGGTTCTTTATTGATAAAGTCACATAATAAATCTACATACTAGGAGCAAGACTTGGTCCTCTTTCTTTCTATGTGATTTTCTTTTGGAGCCCTGTTGGAGAAGGGTCCCGCAGCTACAGAAGAAGCTGCCAGTTTAGCAAACAGATAGTTTTGGCGGAAAGAAGATAAGATAGAGCTACAACGCCGTAGCACGTTTCCAGCTGCAGAGCAGAGCCGGAAACCATGACTTTTAAGATAGAGAAGTCAAGAAAGGCAACGGTACCTGAGTGGCTGAAAAGAGAGAGCTCAACCACTGCATTGAAGGCAGTGGCGGAAGACAGGAGGGCTCAGTGACCATCATAAAGGAGAAGGAGCAACGAGGCTGAAGCATTGAAGACGAAGGACAGAAAAGTGAAGCGGTGCACAGTACCCATGATTAGCGCCGGGAAGCATGGAAGACTGCAGAGAGCTGTGGTGTGACGGAAAGCGGCTACCTCAAGTACAGATATGGCCGACTGTCACTAGTTAGGGTTTTGGGTTACTGTTGGGACAGGCCCACAGTGTTGTAATGGCGAGACCTTCGGGCTGCCTATAAAGGGATATACTTTGTATTGTAAAAGGGTTGGTTCGTTCAGTCGTTAGTTGTTTTTGTAGATTATTAGACTATTGTAAAAGCCTAGCTCTAGTTCTGTTATTAGTGGTAGCAAGCTTACTGTAACCAGTAGCTGTCTTATAGAGCATGCATGTAATGATCTGCAGGGATCAACAGAGAGGGAAGAGTATATTGTAGGAGAGCAATATAGAGAAGAAAAGAGATCTAAGAGAGAAGATCTTGAGCTGCATATGCGGTGCAGTAGAACTGTGTTTTACCTTCCCCTGAGCTATAATAAAAACACAGTTATGTGGACGTAACTTCCATCCTGGAGGTGAACCATGTTAAAATCAAGTGTTATGTGATTGGTTTATGTGTTATGCTTACTTATGCAGTTCTCAGTCATTTCATGGACTTTGTTTACAGTTTAATGAATGAATGTGTTAATCAGTTCACAGTAATATAGAAGGATAAACATAAGTCGAAGTCTTTGGCATGTTGTATGTGGTTCATTTATGCTTTGCGTGAAACAGTCATTAGTTGCAGTATTGAATAGCCTTGTGTGTTAAGTCTTGCATGTCAACATGAGAAATGCTAAGTGCGCTAAACCGCGTAGGTAGGATATCATAGAGAGGTGATACCGCACCGGCAGAGGAGCTGCGGTGCGCGATACCGCAGGTTGAAGACTTAGCGTTGGACAGGAGCTGCGTGTCGCACGGTGCGCGACGACGCGGTAAGGCTGGAGATATCATGAGTTAGGGAAAGTGTGCGACGTAGAAAAGGACTGCACGATGGTATAAAGGGATATCTCGTAGCTAGAAGAGCTGCGATATGGGGAGATCGCGCGATGCGAGCAGAAGATCACGCGACATGCAGAGAAAGAGACCTCGCAGCTAGGGGAGCTGCGAGTCACAAGAAGGATTGCCACGGAACCTGGTCCAAGACACTTGAGTCCTTGGCCAACCCATTAGAATCACTTCGGGTGAGACTTCAGGCCGCTTTACGGTCTGTCGTCGAAAGGGCCAGTGAGCTAGGGGTGTTGTTAGTTGATTATAGTAAACCCGGGTTTTCCCAGACGACCAACAAGCCCCATATCTTTCTGCACCTTGGATAGATTCTCGTACCCAAGCAGGTTTCCTCTTGTGAGGATTCTGCTCCTGAGGTGGATCTATAGGTTCTTGAGGTTATTCAAATTCTCAATCTTCTTCTTGAGTTTCTTTGTTCATGGTTGTGTCATGAATTCTGGGTGCTTCTGTTTCTTCATGATCTTCAGTAGGTGTCTTTCTAGATTTATTGTCAGCTGAGTCTTCATCAAATGTTACATCCCTGCTGATGTTGATCTTCTTGAATCCTGGGAAGTATATTCTATAAGCCTTCGAGCTTTCAAAGTATCCCACAAATATACCCTTCTTTCCTGAAGGATCTAACTTCGTCCTCTTTTCTTTCGGAATGTGTATGTACACTGGATAGTTGAATATTCTGTGATGGCTGACTTCTGGTTTCTTGCCAGAAAATACTTCTCCAGGTGTCTTGTTCTCGAGTACTTTGTGTGGAGTATGGTTCTGTACATACACCGCTGTTCTGGCAACTTCTTCCCATAGATGCATGGGAAGATCTTGAGCATGAAGCATTGCTCTTGCAGCTTCCATGATCGTTCTATTCTTCCTTTCTGCAACCCCATTCTAATGTGGATTATATGGAGTGTATAACTCCCTCTTAATCCATGAATTTTTGCATAACTCTTTGAATTCGTTTGATGTGAATTCTCTGCCACTATTTGATCGAAAGGTCTTGATCTTCTTTTCTGTGTGGTTCTCGATCAAGGATTTGAATTCCTTGAACTTGCTAGAAAAATTCATCTTTGTTCTTCATAAATTATATCCATGTCTTCCTAGAAAAATCATCAATAAAAGAAACATAGTATACATACCCGCTTAAAGAACTGGATGACATTGGACCACATACATCAGAGTGAATGATTTCCAAGATTCCTTTTTCTTTGCTTTCGCTACTTGGAAATGTCTTCTTTGTGTTCTTTCCTTTCGCACATCCTTTGCACACTCCATCATGTTTTGACTGTATTTTTGGAAGTCCTTCAACAACTTTGCTTGCAAGTGGTAGTGCTCTATAGTGCACATGTGCAAGCCTTCTATTCCAAAGTTCATTTGGCTCTATTGTGTCATGGAACAAATCTTGTTCTGGATGGCCCTTCAATTTATATAATCCTCCTTCTTATTCTCCAATTACTATTGCATCGTCAATAGTCTTTCCTCCTTTCCACATGAGGACTTGGCCATCTACAAATGCAACCCTCATGCCTTTTACATCTAGTACCGATATGGAGAGAAGATAATTCTTTAGTCCTGGTACAAACAAGACATCCTTCATTTTCATAGACTTTCTAGAGTCTAGCTTGTAGGAGGATTCACCACTACCTTTTATGGGATATTGGTAGTCATCCCCAAGTTTCACCTTATGGGGTGAATTATGTTTGGATAGTTTCTCAAAGGATTCCTTGAATACTGTCATGTGTTTGGAAGCCCCACTATCAATAAGCCAATCTTTGCTTCCATGTGTGACAGTTCCCATCAGAGCGGAGATCAGAACATATTCTTCATCACTTGAAGAGTCTTCACTTTCTTGTTTTACTCTCTTTTTGGGAGGATAATCATCCTCAACAGTGTGATCATGATGTCTTATTTTGGATTTCTTCTTCTTCTTAGATCCACTCTTATTCATGGGACAATTTCTAGAAAAGTGTCCTCTTTCATCACATGTATAGCATCTGAGTTTGGATAGATCCTTTTTCACAAAATTATCTTTCTGATGAGAATGCTTACCTTGGTGATGATGATTTTGCCTTCTTCCTTTCTTGGAGTGTACTATGAGAGCTTGATCTTCACTTCCCATATTTTCTTCTCGAGCTGCTATTCTAGATTCTTCTTGTGAGCATTCTTCCCATAGTCTACTAAACTTGATTAGCTTCTTCCTAGCATAGATTCCTTGGATGAAAGAATCCCATGATCTAGGGAGACCATTCAAGGTTGTCATCACAATTTTTGCATTCTCCACTTCTTCATCTACTACTTCAACTTGTTCTTTTATCTGGGAGACCCTTGTAAAGTATGGCTGGATGGTCTCCTCATTCTGGATATTTGCATTCTTCAACGGGTTCCTCAAAGTCATCTTCCGGTTTATGTTCTTCCCTTTAAACATTTTGGTTAGGGCATCAAACATATCTTTAGGTGTCTTGAGGGAGGACACCTGTGGTATGAAGTGATCCTTGATTTAATCAACAATAATCTTCTTAGCCATAACCAACTTCTTCTTATGTAAGGCCTTAGCCTCATCTTCCTCTGGAACTGGAACCTCCTCATTGATGTATGAGTCCAACTCATTTTCTTCTAGGACCAGGGAGATCCTATACTTCCAGGATCAGAAGTTATCAGCTCCCTCAAGATTTTCACCAAGCTTGGTATGATGAGACATCTTAATTGAGATACTCAAATGGAAATACACAAGATTTAGATCTTACCAGGTCAAGATGTCGGATCTGTATTTGGACCTGAGTTTCTGCAGTGCTGGTTCAGGAGCATAATAGGGTTTGAATTTCTTGGAGTTCTGTTAAACCAAATGATTTGATATTGATCTCTAAACTTCAATTTTGAGGAGGAGATCAATCCAGGCTTGGGCTCACTAAAAAATTTCACTTCTGTGGAAAGCCCTAATTTTCAGCAGCAGTGTCGGGTCCAAAACTGAAAAAGCTCAGAATCAGATTCTGTTTCAACAGAAAGATGCGCCCTAGGAAGGAGACTCATCCCAACCTTTTTTTGCTGAAAATCTGTGGAGAGAGATCCAAAAAGTAGGAAGCCCTAGTTCCTGTAGCTACACAGTGTCTTCTTCTCAGGTTAGCTCTGATACCATGTTAGATTTTTAACATTTAAGCTAGCCTTATATTAGGATCTTTAACTGAGAGAATAACAAGCATAGCAATCAAACATAAGAGAAAATGAACGCAGTTTTTTTCCTTGGGGAAACCCTAAATGGAGAAAACCCCGCAACTTCCTCAGAGATTGAATCAGTACCAAAAGTAAAACCCCAAAACAGTAAGATGATCTCCCGACAGCAGTAGCCTCTTTCTTTCTATCCCCAACAACTTCTTCTCCCTCAGTTATGTGCTACAACTAAGTGTGAGTGAGTGTGTGTTAAATAGAGAGGCTCACTCTCTATTTATACTAATTCCTGACTTGACAATAACTCACTAGGGCCAACTTCACTAGGTGAGTCTAACAACCCTAGGGCCCTGCAACTGCAGGGACTTTAACCCTTAATCAATAGGAGGGTTACCCACAATGACTTGACATTACTTGTTTCATTATAGAAACTCCCGATTGGAACATCGGGGAATGACATGACTCAATTACATTACAAACACTTCCCGGAATAAACATCGAGGTACAATACATAAGAAATACAAGTGAATACATTCCAAAGTTACAATGAAATCAACAAGCTCCACATGATCTACATAAGAAATGGGTGGTAGTTTGACACCAATTGTCATGAATGAATCTATTAGTTCAAAATACATAGTAAACTTATCAATTATGACCTTTCTTGACAAGTACCGAGTCATATATTCAAATTTCTTCTGATCTAACCTAGATTTAACTGGCAAATCCTGATATTCAGATTGAGAAATCAGTTTTTCTATTAGAATTATTGTGCCATTAGATATTCAGGAAATTAGTGCAATCAGATTCTTAATTATTATGCAGTGAAAAGGAATGAATAATACACATTGAACAAATCAAATCTCACTGGAAATAGATAAGTATTGCTTAGATAATTACAATATACACTTTATTACATCCCAACAGTATACAATGGTAATACATAAAGGAGAATTCAAATAATGAGAGATGAATTTGAATCTACCAACTCAATCTGACTACATGGATAATTAGAAGTGTTTAAATCACTATCAGAGCTCAACTAGCTAACTCCATATGTCTAATCCAATCTCTCAATCAGTTACAATGAATCAAACCATTCTAACTTGAGTGGTAGGTGAGAAGTAGGTGAGAATTGGCACCTTCCCACATGCAGCCATTCAGAACTGGCACTACCTGAACTAAAGGATATCTAACTGAATGTAACTGAAGCATAACTAAGCTTAATTGGTTAGCAAATTCCAATAACTGAAGCAGGTGTTGGCACTCCTAGTGGATCCTAAAATGTAGGGATTGGTCTGAGATGCGCCTAAATTAATGCATGCAAGTGCAGTAAGTTCCAGCTAGTCTCTATCGGTGTTCCCTGCACTCTAGTGATTGGTACATGTGGCCCCATTGGTCCAAGTGGATCCAATGGTAATAGTGGACCCAATAATAACTAAATGAATCTTAATTTAGGCTAATAATCTAATAGATAGTTCACACAATGGAGGATTATAAATCTTAACACCCCCCCTGAATCCTAACTTGGACAACTGTGGGCCTTGGAAACAAGGACAAAAGTCACCCATATACAATCTAAAAGATTAAAAGTGTTGCTTAATAAACTGAGGAAATAGGAAAAAACCTCATGGAAAACCCTCCCCCCCTCAAAATAAGAAAGAACAGGAAAATACAAGCTATATTTAGAAGAAAGAATCTTCCTCCTTAGAAAAATAACTTGTCAAAAAACTTTGTTGCAATTTGCAACACTATGCAATAGTATGGTTCTTTTGTGTAGCAACATCCTGAAGCTATGCATGTGAATATCTCAATTTCCTTCTGAACTGATGAACTTGTGTGTTTCTTCTAGATGGAAGAGGTGGATAATGATCAATTTTCTTCTTCTTTGGACCAAGTGTTTGATCATTTGCTATCATCATGTAGCACTTTCCTGGAATTTTGTTGCACCACTCTGTAGGGAGAAAATCTATGAGGCAAATAGAAACATGCTCATTCTGATACTGGGACCTATTTCTCCTTTAGTATTATGGATTCCCAGCACCATCCCCATCTGCATCAATGAGATTTTGAGCCCATCTAGGATTAGGCCTTTGGTTTGGAATGGATACTGGATCTGGATCTAAAATATCATGAGGTTCAGCCTCAATAATAGGATCATGTTGTTCTCGATCCTCTTCATCTGAATATGAAACATTTAACAAATCATCATCATCAAAAGGTAGTGGAAGAGTGGTTATATCTTCTTGTGCTTCAAATGGTGGTGCATCACACAACTGATCTTCTTCAAACCAAACACTCTGCTCAATGAAGCATTTCCTAGTTGAAACCTCCATCAACTTGTATGCTTTTGCATCTTCTGCATATCCCAATAGAATTCTTTTGCTACTTTGGGTTTGGAAGGCATTCCTCTTGTCAATGGGTATTCTGGCCAAATATTTGGAACCAAAAAATCTCAAATGAGAGACATTGGGATTATACCCATACAGTTCTTCGAATGGAGTGGCCCCAACCACTGATTTATGAGGCACTATGTTCTGCAAATATGAAGCATAGTTTACATCTTCTTCCCAAAGAGAAGGAGGGATATTCTTGGCATGGAGAAGACATGTTTCCATCTCCTTTAGTGATTTGTTCTTCCTCTCAGTCACACCATTTTGCTATAGTGTGTATGGAACTGAGTGTTCCATTCAAATCCCCTTTGATTCACAATAACACTGAAAATATCTTTTGATGTACTCTCCTCCTTTATCGGATCTTATGGAATTGATCTTTTTACTGAAACCATTCTCAACCATAGCTTTAAAAACTTTAAAAATCTCAAAAAATTATGATTTATGTTTCATAAATTAGATCCAGCAGTACCTAGAACAGTCATCAATAAAGGTGAGGAAGTACCTGCAATAATTAATGGATGTTGTGGGAATTGGTCTAGCCACATCACTATGTATCAAATCAAGTATAGAGGCATCTCTATGTGCCTTCCCAACTTCATACCTCTTCTTTGGATGCTTACCTATGTAGAAACTAGAACATACTCCATCTCAAGTTTGGATGAGAGGAAAAACTTCAACCATTTTATCATTGTAGAGCTGCTGGAGATATTTGAAATTGAGATGCCCAAATCTCTCATGCCAAATATTACTCATGTTGTTAGCATGAGTCAATAAAATTGTAGGAGGTGAGACAGGAAAAATATGTGAGAACTCATAAACTTTAGTAGAATAATTTGCAATACATTTCGCTATGAGATTTCCAGTATCTTGTTACGTGATCTCAACTGAATCTGAGTCGAATGTAACTCTCCTGGGAGAGCCTGTAGGGGTCATCTAATAAGCATACAACAAATTAGTTGCAAGGGAGGACACATAGAGAATATTTTTGAACTCACCATGCTAGATTTTAATTGAACCTCTTCCCGCTGATGGAATTTTGGAATCATCTCCCATGTGAATATTAGGCCCTTTTGATAGTGTGAGGGTAGAGAAAGATTCTTTGGAGGAAACCATGTGGCTGGATGCTCCAGAATAAATCAAGTATGATGTCGACTGAATAAGGCTGGCATTCAAGGCATGGCACCTTTCATCATCTTCTGTCTATGGTCCATCATCAGAATTCTTTTCTCTTTGTGGAAGAGAAATGTTATTCTTCTTGAGGAGGGTAGTCAAATGGTCTACTTGATTCTTCATGCAAGAGTATTCTGGATAAAAAAACCCCTCATACAATAGGGACACATCTTATTTTCAATTTTTTTCTTATTCTTGGATCCTAAAGCTCCTTTGAAAGACTTCTGATTCTATTTAGGATTTGAATCAGATGCTTTAGGCTCATTCCCCTTAGGTCTCCCTTTAGCTTGCGCTTTGGTAGATTATGTCATTATAAAAGATTGGTTTTTGGAAGTATGGATCTCTTCCATCTAGACCAACTTCTCTTGCTCATGTATTAAGGACTCGACAAAGGAATCAAGTGAGGGAATCTTCCAATTGGGAATGGAAGATTGAGACAAATACAGAATACTCAGTACCTAGTTTTGAGTATGGAGAGCACATGTTGCTCATCCTTTCTTTCTATTCCACACTGACTGCATTGAAGTGAAAGAGACCTGAATTTAGTAAATAATTTTTGTTTAGTCCCGGAACTATTGGGATGTAAGGCTATCAACTCGTTCTCCAAAATTTGTCCCTGAAGCTCATCTTGGTTTCCAGAAAATAATTCAAGCTTCTCCCAAGATTCTCTGGGAGTCCTCAAACCTTCAAAGTGAAAGAGGAGGTCTTTGTATATTTGAGTATATAGATAACCAAAAGCTTCATCTAAGTGGTTCAGAATTTTTTTTTCTTAGCTGGATGATGGGGCTCAACCTCCATTCCACTTTTGCGTTGGGTGTTGCATCTAGTTTTATGTCTACTTTTGTTGCATCCACTTTTACACCCACAATTGCGTCAACTTTTACGTCCCTTTTTGCATCATGTTTTGCATCCAAGGTTGTATCCTTTTTTGCATACAATTTTTTTGCACCCTATTCTGGACCCACTTTTGTGCCTACTTTTGCACCCACTTATTCTTCCAATTTTGCATCCACGTTTGCATCCTTTTTGTGTCCAAGTTTACATCCACTTTTGTATCTAGTTTTATGTCCAGTTTTGTCCCTAGATTTAAAAGATGATGATGAGAATAATGATGAATATATTCATAAGAACTATGATGATGATGATGACAACGATTTTGTTGATCATCATCATGATCACGATATTGACAATGAGAATGATGACATTGATGGTGATGATGATAAAAACAAAATGGATGATGGTCTTGATGATAATGACAATGAGGATTATGATGTTGACAATAACAATGATGAAGATGATCATCTTCCAAAATAGAGTTGTTATTTCTCATGCATAAATCATATGTGCTCTCCACAACCCTTTTCACTAATGACATCTTTTAGGTTGATGATATTTTTTATGCCAAAGGTAATTATGAATTGTTTATGACAATGTCGATAATTATGAAGATGATGAATGAAGACAACGATGATGACATGAATGATGATTATGATTATAATGAAAATGATGTTGATGAAAACAATGATGGTTATGATTACATTGACAATGATGATTATGATAATAACTATGACGATGACAATGCTAATGACCTTGGAAAATCATCCCAATTCTTAAAATTCCATCATTGTCATTATCATAGTCATTATCTTTGTCATTGTCATCAAGGTCATCATCATCAACAATGACATGAATGTCGATGATGACGATGATGATGCCATTAATGATGATGATGTCCATGATGATGATGGTTACAATGACGACGATGATGATGATGATGACAACAATGATTATTCTGATAATCATGGTAATGATGGAAATTATGATGACAATGATCATTGTGTTGATGATGATGATCATCATTATCATCATCATCCTCGTTGTCATCATCATCATAACCTTGAATATTTTGATCATGATCATCATCATTGACATTGATGATTATGATAATGGTAATGACATGGATGAGGATGATGATGATGGTGACAATGATGATGATGAAAAAGTCAATGAGGATGATGATGATGTGATTAAATGGGGATGAATATATCAATGATGGTGATGATGATGATGATGATGATGAATATGACAATGATGATGACAATGATGATGAAGATGGCAATGACGACGATTATAGTGATGACAATTATGACAATTAATGTGATGGATATGCCAATGATGATGATAATGACATCGATGAAGATGAAGAGAATGATGATAATGTGATTATATGGTGATAGCGATGACAATGACAATGATGATGAGGATGACGATAGTGATTTTGATAATGACAATGATAATGACATGAATGGTAATGCTTATGATCTTGATGATTATGATGATGATGACAATGAAGATGATGATGACGATGATGATGATGACAACGATAATGATAGTGATGATGATGATGATTATGACTTCGATGATGATGCTAATGAAAATGACAATGATTATAATGTGATTATATTATAATGATGATGATGATGAAAATGACAATGATGTTGACAATGGAAATAATGATTCTGATGAAAATGATGATGGCACTAACAAGGAGGGCATGATGTCGGTGGGGGAATCCAATTTCTTAGGTTATGTTATCTAATTATGGGGAGGATAGACAATGTTTGGGTCCTAAGGCTACCAAAGAATATTGGTGTCCATTTAGAGGTTTGTCACACTAAGTTTGGTTCTCATGCTCTAATCCATGTTCTAGAGTAAAATATAGATCCTTATGCCATACTTTGTTTCCTTAAGGCTCCTGACCCATGCACAAGGAACCATCCTATCATACATGCCCTATATAGGAAAAATATCACATATAAGTGGGATATGGTTACCATTTAAAGCATGCATAACTTATAACCATGATTGAGTATATTGTAATTTTGGAGGTTGTAGAGAAATTGGATTTGTTTAACTATACCAAATACATTATAGGCGATAGAATTAGATTTGATTCGTAAGGTTGGAAAATCTAATCAGATCGTATTAGAAATAAAAGGGATAATAAAACTAGATTATTGAAATGTAAATATTTATAATCGAGTACAATAAATGTAATATGGTGGGTTATAAGAATTGAAGATGGAGATGGCGATGATGATGAAGATGGATATGGAAATTACGATGACGATGACAATGGAAATGATGATGACAACAATGATGAAGATGATGATCATGAAATTTTTAATTATGTTATTATACGTTGATGAAAATGATGGAAAACTAGGCGAATTATATTGGGATGATGCTAAAGTGGATGCAAATTGCATCCACTTTAGCATGCCAAATCAATTACATTTAAATTATTTTTGTGTTAGGTTTTCTAGAAGCAAAACTAGCCACATTATATTGGGATGGATCTAAAGTGGACCAAAACTACATCCACTTTATCATCCCAAATCAATAAAATTTATATTCTCCTTGTGTTAGGTTGACAATGGAGTTGATGATGGTGGCGATGATGATGACAATGATGATCACCATCATCACTGTCATCATTGTCATCTAGTTCACCATAATTATCATTATCATAGAGATCATCATCATCAATGTCACCATCATCATCATCATTGTCATTTTAATCAACATTAACATTGTCATCATCATCTTTGTAATTAGTATCATCATCATCTACATTATTCATATCATTCTCATTGTGATTGTGAAAAACTAGGTGCATTATTTTGGGATGGCGCTAAAGTGGACACAAATTGCATCCACTTTAGCATTCCAAATCAATTACATTTAGATACTCCCTTTGCTAGTTTGTATAGGTGCAAAAGTAGGTTTGTTCTATTTCCACTTTAGCACCAATTGTTGGGTTAGTTTAAAAATATCAACCCAAAAAAGAATTCTCAACCAAAAAGGTTAAAAGTAACGATGGGATTTATAACTTGATATGATGAACTACTGGGATTTCTAACTTGATTTGATGAACTGTTGATGATAATGTCTATAATCATGATCATAGAGATTATGAATATGGTGATGACATTGTTAAAGAAATGTAATTGTGAAAGATATTCTATTTTATATTATTATTAGTATTACCCCTTTTGGAGATGGTGTTCCTCCACTTAGGGATGTTATTGTTGTATTTGGTCATGTAAGGTATTGAGGTAAAACATCCATTGCAAATAGGGTCAATAGTACCCACAAAAGTATTATTAAAATGTATTTTTGAGTCTCCAAATAAAAGTCAGCCCTAGAAGCAAGGAGAAGTCGACCATGTTCGGTTATCAGGCCTCTCAGTTGAATATTATAAATAGGAGAGGAACCTCCCTCATTTGGACATGGTGTGCACTCAAGCAAGTTTTATAGAGAGGAGAAACAACATAACATTCTATCCTCTTCTACAATGTATCCTAAATAAGAAAAAGGTAGAGAGAGATAAGCAAAAAAGAGAGAGAAAAAGAGAATATTATACTATTTTTTGATAACGTTTGTTCCCTAAGTCGGATTGGGGCGCTCTTGGTGTCATTCAAAATGTCTTGTTGAGGGATACAAATTTTGTGTTTTGAGCTTTGTGAGACTCCTCGCAGTTTGTTTGAGGAATGCATTTTTGTAAATATGGGCATGAGGAGTCTCGAAAAGCATCTTTTCAAAGATGCTTTATGAGATTTCTCTTGCTCATATTTACAAAAATGCATGCCTCAAACAAACTGTGCGGAATATTGCAAAGCACAAAACACAAAAGTTGTATCCCTCGACGAGACCTTTCCAACAACACCAAGAGAGCCCCTATCCGACTTCGGGATCAAATTTTATCACAAAAATACTATAATATTATATTTTTCTCTATCTATTTTGTTTATCTCTCTCTACCTTTTTCTTATTTAGGATACATTTTGAGCTTGGTAATTCCTTATGAATCCATCTGAGGAGAAGGAAGATGCCTAGTATTATTTATTGGGTCTTACACTATACTTGGTTGAAGTCTATATCGAGGAAGTTTTGTTGGGTTTTCTTGCCCACGAGGGTTTCCTAGGATAAATATTTGTGTTCTCTTTTATGTTGTGCTTGTTGTTATTTTGGTGATCCTTGTGTGTTGGTATAACAACTTTTTTGAAGAAATATTAACATACATGAATGAATAGTATAGTGATAATGATAATGATGACGATGGAAACTATGATGGTTACTATGAAAATGATAATGGTGATGATTATGGAGATGGCAATGGCAATAGAAATGACCTTAGAGAATCTTTCCAAATTTTGAAATTCCATCATCCTCATAATCATAATCATTGTTTCATTGTCATCTTGATCACCATCATAATCAACAATTACATGAATGCTGACGACGACGATGGCGATGACAATGATGATGATGATGATGATGATGACAGTGATGATGTTGATGATGATGATAGTGATGATGATGATGATAATGATGAAAAGTACAATGATGACGACGATGACGACGATGATTTCTATGATGATGATAGTGTAAATGAGGATGATGATAATGGAAATGATACAATTATATGAAGATGATGATGAACCATGATCTAGAATGAAAGCTAGATCCGGACCTTGTAATTTATTTCTTTAGGGCCAGTGGTCCATGCATATGATATCATACATGCCATATATAGGTAAAATATTACCTACAAGTGTGATATCGTTACCATTTAAAGCACACATAACTTATAACCATGATTGAGCACATTGCAATATTGGAAGTTGTAGATAAATTGGATATTTTTACTCTACCAACTACATTCTTGGAATCAAACTAGATTTTATTGGTAAGGTTGGAAAATATTATCAAATCAAATTAGAATGAATGTGTATAGGAGAATCATATTTGACATGTAAAGATTTTTAATTGACTACAGTGGATTGTAAAAGGCCATTTGCAAAGTATAAAATAATTGAAGATGGATATGGCAACGATGATGAATATGGAGATGCCAATAACGATGACAATTCAAATGATGGTGACCACAATGATGATGTCATTGTTGACTATGTAATTATATGATGAATACAATGGTTTCAAAAATAGGCACATTATATTGGGATGGTGCTAAAGTGGATGAAAATTGCATCCACTTTAGCATACCAAATCATTTACATTTGAATTATCCTTGTGTTAGGTTGTCTAGGTGCAAAACTAGTCACATTATATCATGATGGCACTGAAGTGGACAAAAATATTGTCCACTTTAGCATCCCAAATCAATTACATTTAAATTTTTGTTGTGTTATATTGACAATGACAATGGTGATGACGATGTTGATGACAATGATGATGATAACAATGATTATCATCATCATTGTCATCATCATTTACATCATCATAATCATTATCTTGATTGTCATCATCATATAATCACATAATAATCAATGTCATCATCATTTCCATCATCATTATCATCATCATGATCACCCTCATTAGTCATTTAATTGTCATCATCATTATCATTCTTATATCATGATGTTGATGATGATGACAATGATGATGACGTTGATGGTGATGTGATTATGATGACAACGATGATGATGATGATGATGATGATTATGATGAAAATCTGAATATGTGATGATGATAATGATGATGATGATGACAATGATAAATATGATGTGTTTGTAAATGTGTGTTTGGTGTATTGGGCCATGGACATAAATAGTACACTTAGACCCCAACACTTTCTTATAAGTCTAATGAGTCGTGAATTTACTAATGGTGATGACCATGAAAATGATGATGATGGTAACAATGGAAATAATGATAATTATGATTGCACCAAGAGGCGCTTTCTATAGCTCAAATGGGAGAGATGTGTCCCGTCTATAACAATGACGTGGAACATGTCAGCTAAATAAAAATAATAATAATAAAAAGTAAAAAATAAAAAAACTTATAACATGTCGACTTATAATTAAAAATATTATACTCATATAAATATACAACTATATTAGGGAAATACTTACATTCTTACAAACTGAGTAGTAAAATTCAATTGACTTGAGTAGTAGAAAGAAAAATTATAAAACCAAGAACATTTAAAATGTAATTTTAAATTAGCTAAATTATAAAACACATTTATGTAATTATATATCAAATTTCAATTTAAAATTTTGTTGACTTGAAACCTAAGCAGACATAATGTTAGGAATCAAATATATGATAAAAAATAATTTACAACCGTATTTATAAGTTTCTTTAACTACAAATACAACTAGCCACTAAAACCATGTGCCTTAAACCACTTACATCCTTGCTCATTCCCAAGTCAAGGTTAACCCTAACATGTAAATGTTCATTTTAGTTATAGAGAAAAACAAGTCATTTCTCAAAAACATTTGGATAAATGTTTAAAATCTTCATTTGATGGTAAAATGTTTTTCAAATTCCAATTTATTCTGGAAAACTAGATTTTAAATTTTATATGGATTATTTTACTCATTAACTACTCTTAATATTCACTATTAGTTATAAAGGAATACAAGTAAATCAATTTTTGGAAAACCATTTCATTATATGATTATTAATGTTACTCGTCTCATTCTTCTACTGATACTTACCCTATTTTGAAATTACTTAAGAAAGTTGTCCATTTCCCTCCCAAGTAGGAATACTTATTAGACATTTTTGTAAATTAAAAAGGGTTTGTACCTAAAGAGAATTTGATCCCTCTCGTCGCTTAGTAGATCCATAGGTTAGATGGATCTATACTGGTGATAATTACAATGACAATGATGATCATCACCATCGAATTCGTTGGCATTATCATTGTCATAATCATCTTTGTAATTTTCATTGCTGTAATCTACAGGATTACATGAGGTTGCCAACAACACATTATAACATATATTCAAGTATGAGAACAAGCACACATAAAGATATAAAAAAAAGAATAAGATTAATGGTCCCACTAGTAAAAAGTATTCTACTATATTAATAGGACAAAATGTACAAAATAGGGATAATCATATCTATATCATCTAACTCAACAACCTATATATATATATATATATATGAAGCATACAATTGGTTAATAGACAATTGTAACTGCATAAATGCTCACTAATCATCTTGACTGACTCGAATAGCCTTGACCTACCATTAGGTAGTCAATCGAGAGGGCCTAGCCAACTTGTTGACTAGGCTCCTCCAACATCTACCCCATCCCAAAACTTTTCTTTTCCCAAAGAGAACAGGGACATGAAATTTTGCAAAAAATTACAAAATTACAAAAATGTGATAACTTTTCAAGGTTTCTAAGAATTGGATGTTGTTCCTAGTGGAGTCTCTTAAACACATGTGTTCACTATCGAAACAAGAGAGAGAGTGATCCATCATTGAAAATATTTTGAGTTGGCCAATATAGACTAGATATTGGTACTAACTATAGTGATATCTAATAGTCACAATAAATTCTCTGGAATTGGTTTGTTTTGCATGTTTTGAAGATTGGGACAAAAGTATTAGTGTTGAAGCTCCATAATTCACATCGTTTTATATATATTACTAGTCAAATGAATGACTTTTCCCTATGCATTATTATCTTCATGCAACCACTAGTGCTCCTTCATCTACAATTATAGCATGCATTGTTGTTCAATTTGAATTTGTTCCTCTAAAATTTTAGTGGTGTCTGGATCGACCGTACTCTTCTTTGTGTATAGTTCCAAAATAGTAGTATGCATGATCTGAATTTCAATACAGATCTTCCCATAATATGAATATCAATCATTTATTACCATAGCCAATATAGTTTCCTAGGTATCATATACCTTTAATTTCCTATCTCATTCTTCAAACTGTTAAAACTGATAAGACTTAAGTAGATTAGTTTTGTACTCTCACTACTTACTCTACTAGTTGAGTACTTGTTATAGGCATGTTTACCCAAACCCAAATAGGCTTTGGATTCTATCAAGTGTTCTTTTGGGTCGTTTTCCTTCTATTGGTCCCAAAAAATTTTAAACTTCTGATGAGGATGCCTTATAGGTTTTTTCCTACTCAATATTCATAGCTCTTATATTCTTATTACCTTTGAACCATTCGTTTATTGTGTTCTTTGTTAACAATTTTAACGAATTCAATGAGATATTGATTCAATGCTTTAGCAGGTAGAAAATTTCCTTTTGTAGTTGAAGTTTCAGTCACTTTATACACTGGTACTAAGATTACAATGTAAGTCTTGCACTTCTTTTTATTACTTCTACTCCCTTTGTGCAAACTCTTCAATCAGTTTTCATTGGCGTTTGGAGTTTTTTTCCAAGCAGCTTATGTAGTTAGGGTCGACATGGTCATGACTATTGTCAACATTATAATAGTTGTGATAGGTAGGGACAAATGTATCTTGATGGTACTGGTCAAGTGAATATATTTGACAACTAGGATAAGGGTTGTACTGATAGTTGAGGCAGGAGTTGATGCATCATTCAAGATTGTGGTTGATGATGGAGTCTATATAGAATTAGTTGGTGTAGAATTCGACTGGGTAAGAGGTGGGCCAATCGAGTGAATGAATCTTTCGGCTATGGTATAATAGGAGAATAAAATTGTCAGCGATGGGTTTTTAGAAACGGTCATAGAAGTAGACAAAATGGCAGGAGGAATGGTATATGGTATAAGAGGATTCGAAGGTGATGAAATTTTGAGAAGGGATTTAATTGAGGGAAGCTTAAGTCTTTGCTTTGACGATTTGGAATTTTGTAGTGGAGGCCAAGGTATAATGGATAACTAATATGGTGTATGTTTTGCTTCAAATATAAAATGGATTATGGTTAACTACCTCAATTCAGGTAACATACTCAATAAATTGATAGGGATCTAGGTAACCTCGAGGGTTAAGAACAATATTTTGAGGGATAATGTGGAATTTGATAGGTTTTCTTATTTTATATGAGTTGTGGATGGGGAGGGGATGCATATAACACATCCACTAGATCCTCCTCATGAGAACTTGTCATTAATTTTAATTTTTCTGAGGTGGTGATAAGGATGCATTTGCTACTTTTGAGGATAATGACAATGCTAGTATTCTCTTCACATCAGATTTTTTTATGGATAGACAACTTAGTGGTTACTTTATTTTTATCACTCCAATCATAATGACCTTATACTTATATCATAGACCTACTAAGTCTTCTTTGTCTATAGATTACAACAATTGTTTCCTCTTCTTACATTGTTTTCAGGTGGATGTACCTTTAACATTTTGTTGAGATATGAACATTTGTTTGATGACTTGCTCAAGCTTCTCCTCTAGTGTAGCTTATTGAAGTCTGGTTCAAATCCTTCTTTGATAAGAGGTTCTTCTTCATCATCCTCAAATTTTTTTGTAGTTGGATTGATGATTGGTTCTTTCCTTTGGATGGATGACATAATAAGTACTAGGGGGTCCCTCTGTAGGTCAGGGATAATTTTAAGAACACCCCCAAAATTTCTATGTATAATATAGTGTGTGAATTCCCAATCATCTTATTTCCCAAATATCTAATTTTTAAGCTACCCTTTAAGAAAAAAATAACCTTCTTATCTATTTACAGATATGAACGCTACTTTTTCCTTTCTTTTGTTGACAATAAAAATACGAATTAAGTCATTTGATTTAGATTTTTTAGAGTTAGTTAGAAACTTGCAATGGTTTTTAGAAATAACAACATACGCTGACAATAATAGTAAGCACATAAATACATCATCACGCATAACATTAGAACTACTTTGTTAAAGACTACTTTTTCTCAAATAAATTGAGGAGTTGTTTGTATCCATGTCCTTGAAATTTTTGAAAGCATGCAAAATGTGGTAAAATTGTTTTATCACCCTCATTGAATGCAAAAGACTAGATATCAAATAGCATAATGTTTACATCTCATGTCAAACATGCCCTATACATATTATATACAATCATGATGGAAATGAAGTATTGTGTTCCAACTAAATCATATATTTATCATACATAACTAGATCCATTTATGGAGGATGATAGCAATTAAACATCAAAACAAATCACCCAAAAAAAAAATTCTGAATGACCTTGACAAAAAACAAAATATCGTAAAACAAGTACCGAACCCAAAAAATTTAGGTCACAAACAAATTGACAAACTTTGGAATAAGAATAAAAAAAACTACCAGCCACAAACTTATCAATACAAATAAAAGAATCTACTAGTACAATTTGGAAAAATCTACAAGAAGACAACTAAAATAATGACCATTCCACTATAGCCCCACCATTATAATTAGTGTGCATTCATTTATCTTAAAAACATCCGAAACATCAACAATAACATACATAAAATATGAACATATACACTCTCATTCATGCCTTAGATCTAATAATAATTGCAATATAGCAAGATCCTAATAAAGACACATTTTAAACAATTGGGGCAAATTTAGTTTGAATATATAAAAAACATGTGGTGTCTCACCATCAAGAGTAGCATCCACTAACAACATATAAATGTCAGTCGATAGTTTAAACATGACAATATATAAAATAAGTCATATCTTTTAATCTCTATAATACTTTCAAATAACCAATACTCCTAGGATATAATATAACCCTAATAACACCGAATGTTCCTTAAGAATAAAGAGTGCCCTAGAATTCAATATGCCTAAAAAATAATCCATGATAAAAAGCATGATAAAAGGTAAATTTACAATATAATAATCTATTGTAACTATGGATGAAAAACATAAAATTTTTGATAAAAATCATACCATGTTAATTATTGTATGAAAAGTGTGATGTGAGCTTGTATTCTCTAATAAATTGCATGTGAGGCATGCCCCTTCAAGACTTGATCTTTTGGAAATGGAGATGTTATGTGAAGATTAGAATGTTGAGAAAACTAAGAATGAAAAGTGAAATCGCATCAACCAGAACCTTCACCTTGCAAGTGAAATCCGATGTGGGTGAACCGTGAATTATTGTAGCCTTTATATATATAAAAAATAACCCATGATTTTCCCTATAATACTGGAAATCAAAGGCTGAAATAAAGTATCATGTGAAATTGGCTAAAAGTACAGGAAAATGCAACCATGTGCCTAAATAACAAGGAAAATGGAGGGAGAAATAACCCTTGGAAGTCTCCATTACTGAAATTTGGGGGAAAAAGAGTGATTTCACTAGATTTTCTCTATAAATTTGTGGCAAAAGAGATATTAGAGGGATATTTTGATAGGGAAAAAATACTTTTTTTCATTTTCCTCATTACTATATAGGAGGTTATTCATTTTGGGTTTTTTTTTCCAATAAATATTGGCCAAATATATTTTAGATGAACAAATCCTTTCCTTATAAGAAAAATAGCCCACTAAATAGTTGTAACCCCCTTAATATATCCCATGGGATATATATATCCCCTAAAAGTATCCATGTTGTAGGTTCATCATTTATACTGAATGTGGTGATGTATAGCAAAGTTTCATATTGGTCTGTTGCCTTGTCGTCTAGGAGGGGTAACAACAACTCTGATTATGAATTCTAATCCATGGTTGTAGAACGTATTCAAATATTCTACTTCTTGGACAGATCAATGAACAAGTCTTGTAAGTTCAAATAATAGTCAAGTTGATGGGAATTTCCTTTGGCACCTTGTAAATGCCATACCCTAGTATGGTCAATGTCAATATGGATGTTTATCGATTGGGGTAGGTTGTAACGAATGTTTTGAGGAAATCTCCATTTATTGCACTTGGTATTTACTACTTAGAACCAATGTTCCAAAGTGACTTGGATTTTTTAGGACCAAGAGGTGATTTAGTTGTCCTGAGTTGGATTAGTGAGCTCTCAGTGGTGATTTTCTCACATTGAGTTAGCACTGGAGTCAATCCAAGTTGGTGAATTTGAATCCTACCTATTTTGTTAGAATTCTTCCTATTGTATCATCATTTTATTACACATAGGTTAATGATTATTGATGTAATGTTATGCTGACCAATTTTGTCTCTTGGTTGTTCAATTTCACCATGAATGTTTGATCAGTGTACACTTAATTCCTTATTTTCTCCTTAAACCTTCTTTCACAATGAATGCATTTTGACGTGAGGATCCTAAGCTTTGTTAAACTAAACATGGTATTAGACTAGGTAATTAGGCCAACTTCAATCCTCAGAAGCTTCAAATGATGCACCAGAAGCAGTTGGGTTCCACATAATTCCTAGAATTATTTCCTTTTTCCCTATGGATTTTATCTAAAGAAGTCTAATTAGGTGTGATGCACCCAGAGAAAGTGAAAATGTTCAAGTGGAGAGTGGTTGAATTTGTTTGACTTCTAATTGAAGTGTTTTTGCATGTAAAATTAAGAATTATGAAGAATTGTGTTGCTCCTTGATGTTGCAAGATGGAGAATTTAGAAGCCTTGACACCCTAGATCCTCACACCCTTCAGCTATCTTGATTGGAGGGATGATATCTAGATAGTGTTGCGCAACAAAGGTTTGTACAGGATTACCATGTGCAGGGAGTTTGAACCCCAACAACCTCTTGAAAATTCGAAGTATATGAATAATTTTGATTCATGTGCATTCATATATCCAGGGATTTACTCTTCCATAGTGATGGATTAAAAACTCCAAAAGAAGTATGGGAGAAGCTTGTATCCCTATTTGGAAAGAAGAATGAGATGAGAGTCCATATTCTTGAGAATGAGATGATTGCTTTTCCTCCTAGAAACTTTAAAACCATCCAACAATTCTTCTCAAAATTCAAATCCCTTGTCATGCAGTGAAATAAGTGTGGGATTGAAAAGAAGGATGAGAAATTGGTGCTCTCAATTCTTAGAAAAATTGGCCTAGAATTGTCAGTGTTTGTATCCTCCTTTCACTCCAAGAGAATGGAAAATCCTAATTGGCGAATTCCATCCTTTGGTTCCTTCATAGAATCTCTTATTCATTAACAAGACAACCTATTACAAATGGGATATCTCAAAGTGTCCAATAATGAGGATATCTTAGCTTGGGATACAAAGAATACACAAGAAAATGGGAAGGAGAAAAGAAAAGAGAATAATAACACTAATTTCAATCCCAAGGATAAGCAAAATCCTTTAGAAGGAGCCTCTAGTTCCAAGAAGGAAAAGAACAAGAAGTTTGGCAAGGCCATGTGCTCTTACTGCAAGAGAGGAAATCATCTAGAGAGTCTATGTATGAAGAAAACCATAGGTCAAATGTCTAGACTCCTTGAATAGAACAATATTTCCCTTCCTGAAGGTGAAAAGAATTATGATGCTGGAAAAAATACTGAAGATCATGAGAGATGTCATGCTTTGAAGAAAGGATTTTCTCAGTCCCAATATTTTCTCATTTATTATGGAGCCTCCAACCACATGGTTGCCTCCAAATAATCATTCTCTTCTATGGATATCTCTAGAGGACCAAGAATCCACATGGGATATGACTCACAAATCCTAACTGTTGGGAAAGGTTCCATCATATCTGAGCATGGAGTGTTCAAGAATGTGCCCTATGTCCCTTCCCTGGAAGAAAATCTGTTGTTTGTATACCATTTGAATCATACTAGCTCACCCAAGTGAGTCCCATTTGATCCTGACTCAGTGGATATATCTGATATTTCTACTGGGAATATGATAGTGAAAGAAGTTTCAAATCATGCCTTCAGGGCATATGAATTTTCTCACTTTCTTCCTAACCTATTTCCAAGTTCCTTATTGACTCATGCTAATGATACAAGAAGGATTTGGCATGAAATATTTGTTCATATGAATTTAAAACATCTCTAAAAGATACACAATGAAGAGATGGTTTAGGGATGCCTCTCATCAAGTTCTTTGAAGGTGTCTATAATGGTTTCTTGGTAGGTAACCACCCAGAGCAAAGGTATGAGTTTGGTAAACAAAGAAGAGATGCCTCTGCACTTGATCTGGTTCATAATGATTTCTCTGGACCAATTCCCACAACATCTATGAATTGATCTAGATAGTTTATGACCTTCATTAATGACTACTCAAGGTATTATTGGATCTACTTCCTCATGCAGAAGTCTGAGGTGTTTGAAACCTTTAAAATTTTCAAATCCTTAGCGAAGAACACTCTTGGAAAGAATATCAATGCACTTAGATAATATAATGGAGGAGAGTACATCAAAAGATAATTCCAGCAGTTGTGTGCTTCAACAGGTATTCAAATGCAACACTCAATCCCATACACACCACAACAAAATGGTGTAGCTGAGAGGAAGATCTGATATTTGAAAGAGATGGATACATGCCTTTTTGAAGCAAGAAATCTTCCACCATATATGTGGGTTGAAGTAGTAAACTACACTTCATACATCCATAACATAGTGCCTCACGATTCAATGATTGGTGTCACTCCTTTCAAAGTATTTATGGGACATAATACCAATGTCTCACATCTAAGGGGTTTTGTCTCTAAAGCATGGGCCAAAATTCTGACTAACAATAGGAAATCCTCCAAGCTCATAGTAGTGAATGCATTCTAATAGGATATGTATATGATGAAAAGGAATACAAAATGATGGATATTTTAACCAAAAAGTGTTTTATAGAGCACAGTGTTCAATTTGAAGAATATCATGTGCATGATCCACAACCATATGAAGAAAAGAAAGTATAATTACTCAATCAATTCCATTTGCAGAAGATGATGTCTTAACTAATATTTCGTATTCAAATTTTGAAGATGAGGATCAAGATGATAAATATATTGATATTAATAATGAACCTCAACTAGATCCAAATCCATATCCAGCACCTGCTCCCAATAAAAGGCCTAAATGGGCCCAAAATCTCATTGAAGCTATTGGGAATAGTGTCAGGGATCCAGATGACAGAAGAAGAATAAGATCTCAATATAAGGATGAAAACCTTGCACTCTTCCATACAAATCCACTTCTCCTAGATAGGTGGTTCATGATGATGGGGTCATATGCTTTCCATTATCAATATGGAAGGAAACCATGGATGATGACGTTGATTCACTACAAGACAAACAAACTTGGAATCTTGTCTCCTTACCTCCTATGAGAAATCTAGTTCAATGCAAATGGATCTACAAGACTGACCTAGTAGCTGATGGAACCACTACAAAGTACAATGCTTGGTTAGTTGAAAAGGGGTACTCACAAGTTCATGGGTTTTACTACAATGAGACATGCACTCCCGTTGCAAGAATGGATTCCATAAGGCTAGTTTTGGTCATTGCAACTTTGAAGAAGTGGGAGCTACATCACATGGATGTGAAGAGTTCCTTCCTACATGGTGACCTGGAAGAAAAGATATATATGAGACATATTGAGGGGTGTATTAAAGATTCCTCCTTGGTTTGAAAACTAAGGAAATCTCTCTATGGGCTCAAGCAAGCCCCACGGCCATGGTATGCCAAGATGGATGCTTTCTTACTCTCACATAAGTTTGAGAGGTACAAATATCACTAAAATGTCTACATGAAAAATAAGGAAGGTTTCTTACTATTGATTGTAATGTATGTGGATGAATTTCTCATTACTAGTGGCTCAACTGTTGGATTAAGAGGCATCAAGTCATCTTTGAGCGAGGCATTCTCCATGATTGATCTAGGGTTGCTGAGGCAATTTATTGATCTCAAAGTGAATAAAAGAGCTTCAGGAATCATGATTAAACAGTCCAGATACCTAGGATATTTGCTCAAAATATTACACATATTTTATTGTAAAGAAACACCCTTTCTCTTATTATATGGAATCGGGTTAGAATAAGGTAGTTTCACACCACTAGTTGATAGTACACTCTATCGACAGCTGATTGGTAGCCTATTGTAACTCACCCATTCAAGTCCAAATTTATCTTATGTTGTGAGTATTGTTTCCATATTCACGTAGGCCCCACATGAGATGCATTGGAAAGCACCAAAGATAACCTCGCATTATGTGCAAGGTACGAGGATTTTCAAATCCATGATTAGGTCAATGCACATATATGATTGGTTTTACTTATTTAGACTGGGCTAGTGATAGCACTGACAAGAAATATACAATAGGATTTTTGTTCATGTTAGGATATAGACCAATCTGTTGGCTAAACAATAATCAAGTAGCTCTTTCCCTCTCTTCAGCTGAAGACAAGTATCGGGGGGATTTGAATGTAGCTATTCAAGTAGTTTGGATACATGGGATTCTGACATAGTTTTCTATTCGCACTTCTCCTTCATTAGACCTATTTTGTGATAATAAAAGTGCAATGAAGATATACAATGATCCAGTTCAGAAGGAGCAAACCAAGCACATTTGTGAAAATATGATTCACAACAAGATCTAGAATCTAAGGGAATCCTTACAACTTAATAATTTCACAAACTATGCATAAAAATAGTGAAAAGAGAAAAATTAACACATAGTAATAGTGCCAACAACTGAAGTTTTTATTATTGTACAATATGCAAATATGTCTGGAACATCATTATAATACTATAGGTGAAAATTGTTAGCCTTTGGAGGCAAATTGGAGGCATACATGTGCCAGGATTAGATTGGACCTCAAACCTCCCTATGTGGACCAATGAGCTCTCAAACCACCTCAAACGGTCACGAATGACCATGTGAACATGGGTGAAGCATGCTAGGAAATAAATGAGGGTATGATAGACATGCTTTAGTGCATGTTTGAGTGGGAGTGTCTCTAGGCAACAATAAATGGTCTAAAAGAGCCAAAAACAATCAAATACAATGCATGGGCACCTCTGGTCAAACTAGTTCCTTGTTTTAAGGAGTGGGAGTGGGATAGAACCAAGGAATGAAATATCATAAATGAGGGTGCATGTGTTTCTTGCATGATCAAATATGCTATCCTGGGTGCATTAGTGAGTCCAAAACTCCCAAACAGCTTGCTAGACCAAGTACATAACCAAGGTTTGAACCATATGACATAAGTACAAAAAAATGAAAATGTGTCCTTGGCGTATGTGGCCATGGTACTAGGTGGTATGATGATATAACACCTCCCCTTAGGCTTGAATTAGTGTAACCACATCAAAAATTGATGCCTTAACAACTAAGGCTCAAGTCACCTCTTACAAAATTTATTTGTCCATATAACCAAGGCAAGGAGGAAAACCTCATGGGAACAAAACGTCCCCTAAAAAATGGACATGGAGAAAAATATGAAAGTGAATACCAATCATCACCATGTGTCACCCACTCCAAGGAGTGATCTCGAATAGGTGAATGTATTCTCTCTAAATCTCTTGGTGACGATGTCAGCAGTTTTCTCTACAGATGGAAAATACTGCAATGATATCATATGCTCATGCACAAAGATCCAGTTGTAGTGCATGTGTATCTTAATGTTCTTGGACCTCTATCTCTGTATTATATCAGTGGAAATATTGATTTCACTTTTAATTCCACAACAAATGATAGTGGGTGAATCAAATGCAAATCCAAGCTCTGTTAGAATGACTTGCAACCACACATATTGTGTAGTTACATTCACTGCTCCTCTATACTTGGCCTTGGATGATGAAAGGGA
Organism: Pseudotsuga menziesii; assembly: GCA_001517045.1. NCBI lineage: Eukaryota > Viridiplantae > Streptophyta > Pinopsida > Pinales > Pinaceae > Pseudotsuga > Pseudotsuga menziesii. The sequence continues at coordinate 174,295 of LPNX011010504.1, forward strand.
TAGTGTGTTGTTTCTTAATTTAACAGCATATGGGACCATGTGAAAGAATGAATATATAATCTGAAGTGGAATTCTTTTCAATGGAATCTCCATCCCAATCAAAATCAGTAAATCCAAGTAGTTCTAGTGGGTAACTAGCAGCATAGTGTATCATGAAGTGTTTGGTTCCTTGCACATAATGAAAGATCCTATTAGCATCCTTCCAATGGATCTTATGAGGCTCCTATATATACCTTGAAACAAAACCTACTGCATAATCCAAATCAGTTCAGATCATATTTGTATCTTTCAAATCCTAGTGATAAAAGAAAGTTGTCCATCTTGGCATACCAAGCCCTGGGGGCTTGCTTGAGACCATAGAGAGAATTCTTCAACCTACAAACAAGTGAAGGATTATGAACCAAATTTTTTTGATGGTGCATATAAATATCCTCATGAATTTTACCATGAATAAAATGACTCTTCACATCCATGTGGTGAACCTCTTATCGCTTAGATGCAGCAATGGCCAAAACTAGCGTGATTGAGTCCATCTTTGCAATCGATGAAAATGTCTTTGTATAGTCCACTCCTTTGAATTAAGATAACTTTGGAAACCAAAATTTCCTTGTACTTTATCTCAGAACCATAATCATCCACTTTTGTCCTATAAACCCACTTACATTGCACTAGTTTCCTCTTGGAAGGTAGAGGAACCAACTCCCAAGTTTCATTGTCTTATAAAGACTTGAACTCTTCTTGAATGGTTGTTTTCCATATTGGGTCATGTCATTGCTTCCTCATATGAATAAATATCATATCCAACCATAATAAAACACCTCTCTGAAATATTCAATTCACAAGTGGAGAAAGCATTGTGAAATTGAGATCTATTCTTCTTAGAGTCTAGTGGATCACCAACAAGATCACCAGCTGCTTGAATGGTTTTCTCAACCCAATTTGACCTAATGGTTGATTCATTATCTGCATGTATGTTATCATATTTATCATCAGTATCATAATCATAAAAATTAGAGAAATAATCATCACTTACACCATCATTAAGTGGAGGGTGTGAGGATTCCCCCTTGACTAGTTTGATCTCCTGCATGGGCTCTTCTTTGAACTGTACACTTCTTTCAATAAATGTTTTCTGAGGTGAGGGATCAAAGAGATTGTATCCCTTTGAATATTCAGAATATCCAACCATAATGGACTCCTTTCTTTTAGGTTGCTATGCCTTTCTCTTCTCAGGAGGAATTCTAGCCCAAGCCTTTGAGCCAAAAACCTTGAAATGAGAAACATTGGGATTGTGACCATTCGAAGCCTCAAATGGGGTTTTTATTCCAATGATTTGTGTGGAGATATGTTATGAACATATGCATCACAATTTATATATTCATACCATATATTAGGAGACAAATCCTTATCCTCCATCATGCATGTAGCCATCTCTTTCATAGCTCTATTCACATAGGATGGTATGGGAAGAGGCCCTATCAAATATAAGTGGATCATATCAAGCACTTGGACATCCCTTCCATTATTTTCCTTGTCATATTTGCGCTCAACATGTTTCCCCATTATGCAACCCTTGCATGTGTCTTTGGAAAACTTGATACTTGGAAGCCCTTTAACGATGTTTTCTTTGCTTATTTCTTGAAGATACGTGTAGTTGAGGTGTACAAACCTCTCATTCCATAGTTTTTTGGTCTCATTGGATGTGACATGAGCACATTCCCTTGGGATTAATGAAGGAAGTGAGATAAATTATACATCCTCTAATCATGGTTAGCAAACCCCACTACAACAACTTGGCATGTAGAAAGTTATGAAATATCCACATCATTTTGAGTAAATGTTACTCTCTTAGTTTTACCTGTCTATTTCATTGGATATATAGAGATTAGTTTCATTGAAATATCAGGCACATACAACACATTGTTGAAGTACCCATTGTCAAGGTCAATTCTACCAATCCCTTAAGCTGGGATCTCAGAGTCATCACCCATGAGGATGGATGGGCCACTGTAAGGATATAGGGATGAGAAGGAGTATTGTATGGAATCCATTTAACTTGAGGCACATGAGTCTATGATGAGGGAAGAATATTTGAAGATCCAGAAACTAGTGCATTGCATCTATCCTCGTTCTTTGAGCTTGAACCTCCCTCTTTATTTTTTGAAGCTTCTGGAAGGGGGGTGTTGTTATTCTCAAGGAGTTGTGCCATCATGTCAATGGTTTTCTTCATTCATGCACTCTTTGGATTCCAACCCTTGTGACAATAAGTTGTTATACCCAAATCCTGTCACCAACATGTGATGAGATCCGTAACACCTATGTTTGCCCTAAATCCCAAACTTGGAGTGGAAAACATTCTCTGAATATCAATTCTACATGAAAATACCTAGCACCGCGCTTTCCCGTTATCTGATGAGTGATACCTTGTTCAGCACCACCTAAGTCCTATTATAGAAAATTGGTGCCACCAAGGATGTGCTTTGTTCTTGAAGTGGTTCTGACCTAAACCTCTCTGTAATAAGGGAAGAAAAGAGGCACCCTTAGTAAAAATGGAAAAAGAGAAGATTCTCGAGGCTTCTAGAACTTGAGCCTCATGTCCTCCCTTAACCCTATTACTCTGGGTTAGTTGGATTCAAGATCCCTATTGGTAGGATCTTAGAGCCACCTCACCCACAATTCTCTCAACTATCCCCATCCATTGAGCCCTATAAATACAAGCCCTATAAATACAAGCTCATGTCCCATAGTTGGGGGGGGAGAAATGAATGGTAATGTTATGTTGTTGAATTGAATATATATCCCAATCCATTGGAGAGTACAAGAGAGCAAGTTGGAGCTATCGGGGATGAGGTGGTTGTCTTGTGGAGGAGTTTGTCAACACTAAGGCAATGGTTGTAAGATCCTTCATTCATTTCTTAATGCAAAGCTGATTTTCATCCCACATATTTGTTGTATTGATCTCGCATGTATATGTTACTGGATTCCTTAGTCACTAGTATGGATGTGTGAATAATGTCATGGTAGCTTTGATGTTCCTTGTTTGTTTGACATGTTTTGTAGGTACACAGGTTCATCATCAAAGAATTATTCCACATTCAGGGAAGGTCTTCATCCTTTGTCGTTCACTCATTTGTTCTGGATCTAAACCATTCAGACCAGAGGAACAGCTTCTGTCTGCAGAAGGTGCAATATTCATGACAAGAAATCTGGCAACTCCACTGGGGATAGATCTGTCTTATTCTTCCTCAATTTATGAATACTCTTTTCCGAATACAAGCTCCAGCCTCTTATCTTTGCAGTCAAATCTACATCTGATCTACTGAAATTTTTGGTTTGAAATCTCTATATCTCTTCAGATCTGAGCCACCTTAACTTTCTGTGCTCTGTATTGTGGTTGATTCCTCAGTTTTTATGAATTTTTTGACCTTTCTAACTTGATTTTTCGCTCTCTTGGGCATTCTGGGTTTTTGTAGAGAGCCGCACATGCACCTTTGGCAAGAATCGGTGCCACTGCCTAAGTCCAATTAGAAGTAGGTGATGCCACCGCCTGAGCCCAGTGAGCAAGAAGCAGTTCTGCCTCAAAACCGCCTATCATTAGCTTCATCTACGCGGTGCTAGGTAGGCCTTGTTCCAGACTTTGTATTTTGATTTTTGTGTGTTTTTGGCTTACTTTTTTATGAAAATGAAGTGTATTTTTGAAAAAAAAAGCTCCCTCACAGCTGGGAAGGGCCATGAATTGTATATTCTGCAGTCGCTTTGATTGTTGTATTGTTTTTGAATTCAAAGAGAGTTTATGTTTCTTGCATTGGATTTTGCATTCTTTTCTTTGCTTGAAACCTCTTTCTCTTTTCTGTAGATATAGTTGTTAGAATTGGGAAATATACATTTCATTTTCTTGTGTATGCTTTCGTTTGTTTTGGACTTGGAATGTGTGAGTGATCCATGTTGTTTTGAGTCTTTCTTTGCTTGGGGTGATTCTTGTTTCCTTTTTGCATGCTGATTTTTTCAGTGCTTGGTAGGAAAGACTGGTTCTTCGTTTCCTTATCTGTTTCAAAGAGAAGTTTTAGTTTTCTCTCTCCTTTGCTTTATTCGCAAGTGTTGTTGAACAATTTTCTTGTTTTTTTGTGCATGATTGTTTGAAATTCTAGATCTTACTTTCATTGAGAAGAAATATTTGTTTTCAGCTTTGTGTGCATTAGAGTTAGTTTTGTTTGGAAACGTTAGTGAAATCATCTTTCCATTAAGTTTTTATGCATCTTTTTCAAGCATGAAAAGATAGGAAACATTTTTGGTTTATTTATGTTTGGTGTTCTCTAGATCTCTTTTTTATTTGCTTTGAAGATTGTTTGGGGTGCATTGATATTTCACTTTTCGTTTGAAAAGGTAGAACTGCATTTGCATTTGGGTGTGTATTTTTGGGAAGAAAAGTAAATCTCTCTCCCTCTCTTAGGTAGAATTTCATTGAAGAGGAAAACTTGCATTATCATATAGATTAGTGTGCATCTTCTTTAAATTCAAGTTTTCACTCCATGGTTCCACCTAAACGCACAAGATAAAATTAACAGTAGTACTAGGTTAAAACTTTTAGCAATTTGAGTGATAAGTTAGTGACGTGTTCGGGCATCGTAAAACGTAGGAGCTGTCGTTACTTTGTCTGCACTACATCCTGGGACTCGTGCAATTCTTCCACATACCATCGGTATATTGAACGACCTTTCACCTGTCCTTGAGGTATATAGAAAGGTACTTCACGTACTCGATTGTATATCGAAAGGCCCCTTGTGAAAGGTTGTGCATTAGATAGCACTACTACCGATTTGAGCTCCCACGTACCTAGCATATATCGAGAGACCCTTTTTAGGAATCCTCAAACCATCTGAGTTATCCTTTTTTCCTGTCCTGTGAGGTTCCTGACTCTTATCCACTCCTTTCACATGTTTTCTTGTTGCTTTTAGTATGAGTAGTACTTGCTTGTGCGTGGTAGTTAGGAGGTTTTTAGAGATTTTAGAGATGGCATCCCCATATGAGACTACCAACCAAGAGATCCCTTTCCAAGGTGTACCTTTTGTATTCCCTCCAAGTGAAGGTATTGGTCCTCCCTTTATTTCCACTCTAAATCTTCTTGGGTTAAATATAGGATTACCGGTCTGGCTGTTTAATCTGGTAAGTCTTGTTACACCTAATGTCTCAAATGTCACCTCTCCTCTGAGAAAGGAATAATCTCAACCTAATCCCTATCCTTCTTCGTCGGTTGTAGCTTCATCCCTTTCTTCTTCTTTGCTTGACCAGAGCTCTATGGTTACTAGTCATGTGGATAAGAAGAAGAAGAAAGGGAAGGGTAAGAAGAATAAGGATAAGAAAGAGAAAAAATAGCAACCATTTGTTCTTTATGGTTCCCAGTCTAAGAGAACACTCGGAAAACCCAAGTTCCCTTGTAAGCTTTGCAAGGGGGACCACCTTCTTAGGGAGTGTCCCGGTCTCTCCCATGTACAAGAAGAGTGTTCTAAAAGGTCCAAATCATCTATGTCATCAACCTATGATCATCATGTTGACGATACTCCCTCAACCAGTGACCCATTGGTAAAAGGTTGTAAGGGTAAAGTCTTGTATCCTTGTTTGATATGAAAGGCTATGCATCGTAATTTTATTTGTCCAAGCATGGATGAAGCTTCGCATTGGTTGGAAAATATTACTAATCATCAACAAGTGATTCCAATGAGTGATAGTAAGTTATCCCTCGATTCCTCGCTGGTTGACCAAGTGATCAATTCAGATTCATCTATAATTGATCCCAAGCTTCCTTCGGAGAGTGAAGTAGTCGAGTTGATGTCATTTCCACCCGATCCCACTCTTTCATCAGAGAGTGTTGAGACTGAAGTAGTCTCTTTGACCAAATCTTCATCTTGTTCTTCTCTTCCAGTAGAGAATGAACTGAAACCTGCTGAAGTTTTTATGCTTCGTTCTGATTGTTCTCGACAAGAAGAAGTTTTGTCTGTTTCGACAGAACACTCTTCGAGTGGTGAGGTTATTTCCTTTGACTAGAGTAACCTAACAGAGTCATGTCTTCATTCGAGTGTTCCTTTCTAGATAGTTGTGAATGTTACTGCTAGGTGGATACTTCGCACTATTGTTGACGAAGGGGATTCTGTTAGTATTCTATCCTCAACTGCTTGGCAAGCTTTAGGTTCTCCTCAGCTTGTGCCAACCACCGATCATATAATCGAAGACCTAATGCACCTTTAGGGACCCTTCCTTATTTGCCTATTACATTAGGAGGGAAAACTGTCGGTATTGATGTTATGGTGGTCCAAAGTCCTTTAGATTTTAATCTACTCCTTGGACGTGATTATGTTTATGCCATGAAGGTTGTTGTGTCCACACTCTTTAGAGTTATGCATTTTCCCCATGATGGGAATATTGTGACCATTGATCAACTTTCTTTTGTTACACCTGACCATCGCATCACTCCTAGTAATCAGACCGCCTTGAATGTGCCACATGTTCTTGTGGCTCTTTCCCGTTCTAGTTAGCTTCTTCCCATCATAGGTAAAATGGGGGGCATGGATCTAGTCTATGGACATCATAATGGAGTTAAGTCGCTAGCTTTTATGTAATGGGTGCAAGCTACCAACCGTTGGGTATCATGCTGGGTAGGAGAAGGTTTGAGAACATAGTTTACTTTTGGTTTCAAGCTCGTTAAAAAATTAAACCACTCCTTAAGCATAGTTTACCTTTTGGTTTCAAGCTTGCATAAAAATGAAACCATGTGGTGAGCATAGTTTTTTTCTGTGTCAATCTTGTTAAAAAATGAAACAGATACATATGAGCAAAGTTCCCATTCTATGTCAAGCTCGTTAACAATGAAATGGATCTCCTCAAGCATAGTTTACCTTTTGGTTTCAAGCTTGCATAAAAATGAAATCATTCTTGAGCATTGTTCATTTTCTATTTCAAGCTCTTTAAAAAATGAAGTAGGTTTCTTTAAGCATAGTTTACCTTTTGGTTTTAATATTGCATAAAATTGAAGCCATGTTCCATGCATAGTTACCTTCTATTTCAAGCTTGTGTAAAAATGAAGCATATCCCCTTCCCTTGAGTCAAGTCTTCCCTTTAGTGTTAGAACTTGAACCTTCTTTTCACCTGCTTGATTCTTGTTCTTCCTACCCCCCTGGTGAACATTTTCAAATTAGTAACCAATTTTTTAGGTTCAGTATGGAAGAAGAATCGTTAGACGAAATGAAACTTGGGGGGCATGTCGAGCCCCTAGCAACCATGCTAGGGGTAAGCTTCACTAGCAATCATGGTGGGGGAAAGATTCCAACCTTTGTATATCATGTTAATGGGATTTTTCAAGCATAGTTTACCCATTGGTTTTGAGCTTGCATAAAAATGAAACCAATCTTTGACCATTCTTTCAGTTGATCTTCAAGCTCGTTAAAAACAGTAAGATGGTGTTGAGCTTACTTTTCATTTTTCGTGCTCTGGTTAAAACATGAAAAGTGGTTTGATCTTATTTTATTACTTTTTCATGCTCTGGATTCAAACATGAAAAAATGTAATAGAGTCTTCTTTAAGCTCTTTTCAGACTCTTGAAATGTGAAAAGATAGTTGAGTACTTGTCTTTTTCATACTTGTAAAAGTATTTGAAGAGTTGTCTCTCCGACGATAGGTTATTTCTTTTTTGGTTCCAATAGACTATTTACAAAAAAGGAACACTCCAGCCAATCATGACTAGAAGAGTTCTCTAAGGTATTATTTTATACTTTTTCGGGCCTTGGGGACTAAATCATACGAAAAAGGACCCTTTGGAGTTTTCTTCAGTTTGTTCAGACTCTCTAAACATGAACTACACCGAGTTTTATTTCCTTGTACTCGTTAAATTAAACATTGAGAGACCCTCTTTTTTGGAACAAACTCCTCCTCTCTTAGGTTCGTAAAAAATATGAGTTTGGACTTGTCTTTGGATGAGCTACAACGAGTGTTTGTTACCTTCTTTGAACTCATAAAAACAAAAAGAGGCACTCATCAACCATGATGGGGAAATTAAGGGAAGGGAGTCATTTTCCAAATAAATGGTAGTTTGTCGTTACCTTTGAACATGGCACTTGTCTGCACATCATTTTATTCAATTAGGTATTCAGCTGGTTTCCATGACGATCCACTTTCATGAGTCATGTCACTCTTTTGAGTCTTTCAAAAGAATGCATTGTCCACCATCGCAATGTGTGTTTGTCTGGTTTATTCATGCTTCTAAGTATTTTGTCGTGCCACCCGATGTTTAAAGGGAAGTTGAAAAAGTTTACCTCTGTAGTCAAAATAGTCTTTGTGTCAATACTTTTGAGTCAGTCTTATGGTTACCTCATTCACATCATTCCAGAACTTTGTTTCGAGTTTCGTTGCATCGATGTGGGATTCATCATGGCCCTCCTTCAACGAGACTATTCCTGTTGACATTATCTCATCAACCGGGAAATAGTCTTAGAAACAAATTTAGTACCTTGAGATCTGTATGCCTCAATGAAAGATGCTCTCGCTCTCGACATAGGTTCACATCATTGACCTTTGATTGATAGAATTAACTCGGTGTTCAACATCAAGAAATCTATTCACACTCAGTAGATTGTACTAGGGTACCTTGGGAATTATTGACATCAATGCTGATCTCCCTCGCACTTGTTAATGGTTCACATCATTAGTTGGTAATCAAGTGGTTTCTACCATGTTCAACTTCACAACATTGTAATCACATGGATAGAATCGTACTTTGTGGAAAATGAGACAAAGACCCTGGGTACTTGTTTAGCACTCATTGCTTTCCCCAGGTTGTGATGGATTTTTGTATTTCTAGCATGGATCCACATTTGTATTGTCATGGCTATGCTCAAATTTGCATATGTATGACATAGATCTACGTTGTATGTCTGGTAGCTATGTCCAAGTTTGAGTCCTCTATCACATGGATCTACGCTGTATTCTAGTATCCATGGTTGTTCATTCCTCTCATGGATCTGCCTTGTATTGGTCTGCAGCCATGAGTTGGTTGCAGTTGTCTATGAGTCAAAAGTATCAATGTATTGCAGATTCCTACTCGATGACATTATCCGATCAAGCTGACTCTCACCTCGAAGTGACAACTTGTTCTCTCAAATCTCTTGCTTATCGTATCCCTCTAAGCCTCATGCTTTGGGGGGCATTCTGTTATACCCAAATACTGTCACCAACATGTGATGAGATCCTTAACACCTATGTTTTCCCTAAATCCCAAACTTGGAGTGGAAAACATGCTCTGAATATCAATTCTACATGAAAAAACCTAACATTGTGCTTTCCGTTTATCTGATGAGCGGTACCTTGTTCAGCACCGCCTAAGTCCTGTTATAGAAAAGCGGTGCCACCACATACATTAGAGGAAATTTCAACTCAAAAATGGACCTCCTAAGGAAAATAAATAAAATAATAGTTAAAATAATAAAATAATATTTATTAATTTTGGAGAAAGAAAATAAAAAACTACTTTTTTGTTCGTATTTTCGACATATATACCTGTATTTTTACTCAAATTTTGATTAGGAGAGCTCATTGGATGTAGAATTAAATTCTGCATCCAACGCGTACCCACTCAGCATACTTTTGACGGGACCTGCTACCCCAAAAACAAGAAATACTTGGAAAAACGTGATGATGACATCATCATCACATTTTTTTCCAGGTATTTCTTGTTTTTGGGGTAGCATAGCCAGTCAAAAGTATGCCGAGTGGGTACTCATTTGATGCGGAATTAAATTCCACATCCAATGAGCTCTTCTAATCAAAATTTGAGTAAAAGCACAGGGAGATATGTCAAAAATACGAACAAAAAAATAGTTTTTTTATGATACCTATCCCCAAATTTATATTAAAAATTTGTTTAAGAGGTGCTCCCTTTTTTAATTTAAAATCATTTTGATTAGATAATACATGATGACATGGAATTTGTATTATTTTTGGAAGGCCCATTTTAAATTGAAATTTCCTCTAATGCGTCCTTTGTTCTTGAAGCGGTTCTCACCTAAACCGCTCTGTCATAAGGGAAGAAAAGTGGTACCCTTGGTAAAAATGGAAAAAGAGAAGATTCTAGAGGCTTCTAGAACTTGGTCCTCATGTCCTCCCTTATCCCTATTAATCTAGGTTAGATGGAGTCGAGATCCCTCTTGGTAGGATCTTAGAGCCACCTCACCCACAATTCTCTCAAGTATCCCTATCCATTGAGCCCTATAAATACAAGCTCATGTCCCATAGGTTGGGGGGATAACTGAATGGTAATGTTATGCCGTTGAATTGACTATCTATCCCAATCCATTGGAGAGCAAAAGAGAGCAAGTTGGAGCTATGGATGTGTGAATAATGTTCTGGTAGCTTTGATGTTCCTTGTTTGTTTGACATGTTTTGCAGGTACATAGGTTCGTCATCAAAGCATTATTCTAAGTGTTTACAACATTCAGGGAAGGTCTTCATCCTTTTTCATTCACTCATTTGTTTTGGATCTAAACGATTCAGACCAGAGGAACAACTTCTGTCCACAGAAGGTGCAATATTCCTGACAACATAAGTGCATTTTTTCTTCTCTTGCTTCTTCTTCTCTTTGTCCTTGCTAGGATTAGAACCCCCATATGAATATTTGGGATTCTCTTGTTGCTTTGAATATTTGGTTTTCTTCTTTCCTTTGGCTTGATTCAAAACACTTACAGCAAGGGATTTATATTTAGTGGATTTTAGTGGATTTTATGGATTTCTTTAGATGTCAACCTTCTACAAGTGATGCAAACCAATAACAATATTTAACAAAAACAAACATTAAATTACAATATATGCAAGTAAAGAAACACTAAGCACATGCAAGTAATCGCTAGTTACGTCATGTATTTACCAATATTATATATAACTTGTTTTACATTGTTGTCGAAGTTGTCCGGGAGAGGGAGAGGTAGAACATACTGTATCAATATACAAACCATGCCTTTTATTAAAAAAAGAGTATAAAAACAAGAAAAACTTATATGGACATGACAATAATAATTACCTTGATGAAGACATGCCAATCATGTGTTTTGACCCCCACAAAATCACCTTTTTTAGTTATGATATTCTTCAAGTTTGCACAAAAACCGGTGGGAAATTTAATTTTCTGCATTACTTCTTTGACAACATTGCTTTGTTGCTCCGTAAACATCCATGGAATTGAGTTTATATTAACTTGTTTTCCGTTGGTATGAAATTGGATGACATCTTTCATTGCATGGTTGATTTCTTGAATGTCTTTACACCCTTTCACAACTTTATCTTTCTCCCTCCTTAGCTCTAGTAGTCACCATAAGGTTTCAGTAACATTCTTTCCAATATGCATTGTATCAAACAAATGAGCAATTTGTAGGTGCTCATTGTAGGGCAACCTGCTGAATTGAATAGGATAACTTTTCATTCCTCATGGAAGACCATTAATTCCTTCATGATCACAATGGACATCATGGATATTACTTTATAGTTAATAAATTACATCATAAATCAAATATGGCCACTACAACAAACAACTCACAATAAAAATTAAAATACATAAAAATTCATATAAGATGATCCATACGTACCATGATGACAATTTCTATTGTATTGCATCTTCCAAAGGTGAGGTGTCATTCTCCGTGGTTTTAATGCAGTCTCCTGCTTCCCATTGAAAATATTTCTTTCAGTTGTTCTATACCTGTGATTCTTAGAGAGGAAATGCCTATACTCATCAAACACCTCCTTTCTTAAGCTTTTTGAATGTCGAGATTTTATCTTAGGACCACAAACTGGACATGCAATTTTACCCTTTGTCTGAAGACCTATAATATTTACATATGGAATATCTATGTCAAATATGTTCATTTATAAAATATTCTAACTACTCCATATTATTAAACGCAATTAAAGTGGAACTTAAAATTACAAACCACAAAATGAAGTTAACCCAGGGGCATCGTGTATTGTCCATACAACCATTGCATGGAATTGAAATTGCCTTTGTCGTATTGGTCTAGATACGACATACATAGTTATGCCATTCCATAACTTCAGTAGCTCATCTATAAGAGGTTTGATTTATACATTCATATTTTTGACTTGGAACTTACCTGATTCATAATTTCAAGAACTTATAAAATATATCATTATGAGAACCATTAAGATATATAAACCATGCAGAAGAGTAAAATAATAGATATATATATGAAATTAAGATACATATTACGACAAATGAGATGCCACAACTACATTATAAATAAAACAGTTTTCATCAATAAAACCTGGAATAATCATCGACAACATTATGTGCTCCCTCTTTATTGACAACCATGGAGGAATGTTATTGTTGATAACAAAAATAGGCCACACCGTGTAAATGGATTTCATCTGTGCAAATGGATTAACACCATCTGCTGTCAAAGAAATCCTAAGATTACGTGGTTCTTCTTTAAAGTGAGGCCACTTTTTCTCAATATATCTAAAAGCAGTACCATCTGTAGGCATTCGGATAACATCATCTTGACTTCTATTCCTGGCACGGTAATCCATAAATTGTGCTATGTTTTTTCACCTGAACAGTCGTTGCAAATGTGGAATGATGGGAATATAACGAAGAACCTTCTGAGGCACCTTTTTTGTTACTTTATCTGTACGATATCTACTTACATGATATTCCAGACATTCTGTTGCAAATTCATGCTGATTATAATATATAACTTGGTCATCGAGGCATGCATGAATTGCTTCATAATGCATTCTAATCTCTTTCATGATGGAAGATAAATCTCGATATGTGCGAGGTAAAATATTTGATGGTGGTAACAAAAAATCAACTATCAAGCTACAAAAAAAAGAAAAAAATTGTTAATGTAATAAATAAATAATATTAACGAAACACTCTTCATCCGTACGATGATAAATAATGAGTTAACAATACAATTATTAGAGGAATGCAAATAAACTTTATCACGATCCTATATATGTGATGGATTAATTTAGATACCTTAGCATACATGTGATTGCAATGTTTGAAAGACCATTTATAACCTTGAAGTTCATTATCAACAATATAGTAGAGAGAAGATTTGTTTTGGAGCCTTCATAAAGGGGTTCATATGCCTTATTGAGAAGAGGTATATCGTGAACATCATCATTTTCATTATCAACAGCATTGTCATCCATTCTAACGTTAAATGAATCATGGATCAATGTATTTGTACCATCATCTTCAATTACATTATCGACGTGATCATCTTGTTCAATATGATCATTCACTTGTTCTCCATTAAACATACACGCTCCATGATCTTGATCCTGAACTTGTTCTGAAAGCACTTCCTCTGGACGACATGCTATAGGTTGTCTTTCCTTTAATATAAATACAAGGAAACATCAATAGATATACATTAATATATGAAAAAAAAATAATACATACAATTACCAAAAAAATGAATATAATAATGTTTATAATGATAAACCTACAAATGGACGATATTCGTTCCCCCCCTTAGAGTGTCCATGTTCCCTGCAATGTTTTGTGGCTGTTGAGATCAATATTCTTCTCCTCTTAAATCCCCTGCATTGAGTACACAGACAATAACATTTTCCATCACCCCTTCATTTCGCTGCATCCCATAGTCTAGCAAGCAATTGTCGGTTGTCTTCATTTGGATCCGGAATATTTAATCTATTTGACATTTTTCCATAAACTTCGTTAATGAATATAACCGGTTGTCTTAAAAAATCAAGTTCCACACATCAACCACGCATCAAGGTTTTGTCAAATAGAGAGAAGTCAAAGAATAAAAAATTCCCGGCAAATTGTCTATCGATGAAAAAAAAAATTCCCACAACCGCCCGTTGAAGAATAAAACTATTCTTGAAAATGTCCGTTGAGGAACAAATAATTTTCGCAATCGTCTATTGCTTCCATAACAAACATGTCGAAATGTTTAAAACAATTTATATTTATAATGGCCATATAACCTTGAACATTTATTCAACACCTTGAACATAGTTACCGTTGAAAGTATGGGACCATAAAATTTAAAATCAGATAAACCTTATAAAAAAAATCTATACGAACCGTCGGATATCCGACTCTTTTGGGTCAGATATACGACTTGTTTTTGGTTCATAGACATTGAAGATCCAATAGGGAAGTGTTGAATAACCGCCACTACACGAGTCGGAAATCCGATGCCTATCCGGCATGGAAGTGTTGGATAACCACCACTACAAGAGTTGGAATTCTGACTCCCGAGTGTCGGATAATCGACGGCGCTAGAAATATTTTGTTGTTGGAATTCTGTAGATTGATTGCTGTCTGACACATCCGTGCGAAATGTCAGATGACGTCAGATTCTGTCGTCGTATTTCGGGTTCAAATATTGTAGTGTAATCTTCTTCATCAAAAAAATTTGGATTCCGATAGCGCACATGTAAAGAGGGACATTGATTTTCGCTATTGGACTGTCCACTAGTGTTTTTGTCATGAGCATTCCAGTCAGCCTGATGAGTTCTCCTTATGTCAAATCCTTAATCTGGTGAAGTCTTATGGTTATCCTCAATTCTTTGATTTCTTCAATTATGTCGAAAACACCAAGTTCTCGTGGCCATTTAAAATCAAGCTATTTATAAAAAAAAGGAAATTATTAATAAAAAAAATACATACACTTTTATTATTTAAAAAACTATGTTAGAGTTGTTTTGAATAATTTTTTATATTTATTTTATTAAATTTTTTTATTATTTAGAAAATAATAAAAGTAATGTTTTATATTTATTTTATTAAAAATCTTGATTCTTTTTAAATTTGGTCTTCATCCATTCCTTGAAAATTTTGTTAATGAGTTTAATTTTTAAAACTAAACTTGGTGTTCATTCATTTACATGTTATGTATTCACCAACTTCATACCAACCACCACTATTAAAGTTCCCACAACATAGTCATTCAAGTGTCAATGTCAAGAACTATCTTGCACCAAACGTCAAGTGGATTTGAAATTTATTGGTTATTAAAGTTTAATATATTATCTCTCCTTTTCCATGTCAATCCCACAAATTGTGCAAAATGTCAATGAAGACCAATGCCACCAAGGAGAGAGTACTCACCATAGTATTGGAAAGCAGTGGTAACATATATTGAATTCCCGGATGTGAACTGATTCACATATGTGTTCACAGGTATCAAAATTATCAGTGTTGATCGCTTGGCCAAGGTTGAACACAAGTGTTAAACAAAGCTGCCAAGAGCAGAGCTTGCAAGATGACAAGAAGCAATGTGTTGGTTAATTGATGAATATAATGTCACTCTCCAAGCTTCAAGCTTCCATAGAATGAAATTTAAATAAAATGTCGAGCTCCAAGCTTCAATGTTCCATAATCCCAGTCTAGAAGTACATCAAGTGGAATTTTTACAAGTGTTGACTGTGCACATGCCATAAACCACTATTTATCATATTGTATTCTTTATGAAAGGCCAATACAATGACAACATGCCTGGAAAATTATACCAGATATCACTAGAAGAGATACCTTAGAGAATAATCATATTGTATTCTTTATGAAAGACCAATACAATGACAACATGCCTGTAAAATTATACCAGATATCACTAGAAGAAATACCTTAGAGAATAATCATATTGTATTCTTTATGAAAGGCCAATACAATGACAACATGCCCAAAAAATTATACCAGATATCACTAGAAGAAATACCTTAGAGAATAATAGAAAGCTTGGGTGAAATATTTTTCTTGACACGTTGCTTTAACATTCAAAGTGTTGGTCGGAAAATAGAGTATCTGACAGTTACAAGAATTTAGAAATTGGTGACAAGGAATGGATTATTTAGGTCAAATATTTTTCTCATATTTTCAACTATGAAATCAATTGGTGCATAGGTAGTCAAGGGATTCATTGAAGGCAGAGAGTCAACAAGAATATAATTATTTACAAATTATAAGTACAAGAAATAGAGCATTTTTCATAGTTTTAGATTTGAAAAGTAATTCCTAATTTTGAGGGATTCATTTAGAACTCAAAGGAAAAGGATTCGAAAGTCTTAGAGTTCCATGAAGAGGATCAACATATTACCAAAACAAATTTAAAACTTTTGGGCAAACAATAAGTATGAAGACAACTAATGTTATAGATGGAAAATCCTGGTGAACTACTTTAAAAGGAAACCAATCGACATTTCAAAGATCTAAAGGTGGTAGGGGATCAATCTAGCAATTCCAGCTTTATAGTGCTCAATCGAGAAGTGATTCCAGATTTGTGTTCAAGCAATAGGTTTTTTTTTCCAAACTAACACATCATGTCGTACTCAAAGATTTGGTAAAAGGATCACTTCCATATTTATAGGACACCCGATATCAAAAAGCTAGTAGTTGACGTAACACATCATGTGGTAGTCATTGATTTGGTAAAAGGATCACTTTCATATTCTTAGGACACTTGGTGTACCAGAAAACTAGTAGTTGACCTATCAAGAGACATTATTATTTCCATATTTCTTGTAGGGAGCTCGAGATTATCTTTAACTTTAATTTGCAACAGATCATCTTTTGGGGAGGTAATCGTTGATCCTTGAATATTGTAATGCTCTATTTTTTTTAATAAAATGTTATAAATAGACATATTAGAAACGGTAGTGGGATTCAGTGGAGAATCTTGAGAGATTTGTAGGAGGAATTTTTAAGCTATATGTAATCATTGTAACCCTGAGGGGCCTGTTATGTAAACGTTTCTTCCATGAAAGATTCAAGAAAGTTGTTCTATAATATTATGCCTTTGTTTCCATTTTTCTTTCTCTTCTTACTTGAACATAACACAAAATTTGAACATCAATGCTTTCCTTTTATTAATAAATTCTTAAACAGCAGAGGATCTACTATACCTTTCCTACTAATCATTTATGTGTTTAAGTATCTTGCATTCATTTTGTAGAGAGGATCATTGGTTGGTGGATGTTCTTCTTTTTGTTCTCTTTTCTACTCTTTTAGCCATCAATTTATAAGCCTTTTTATTTGGCATGCATCTTGATTTCCTTTTATCTATAGGGTGTTTATTCCTTAATGCCCATGTTGAAGGATACTTGTATACAATTATTTGTTGCTCCCTTCTTTCTCAGTCTCACTGATCCATCTACCAAAACCAATCCAATCATCCAATTTAATATGCCTAATATTTTCTCTTATAAGTCAGGAGAAAACTTTAGGACAAACACAACCACTATGTGAAACATTATTGAATACTTGTGGTCATTTAACTCCATCACAAGGGCTTTAAATTACATCTCTAGAGCACGATGGATTGTATCATTCCTTAATGAACCTCACTAAAAAGTAAGGCATCATCCACAACAAAAGGTGGGAATAAAAATATGGTTTCCAATGTTGATTTCTTTCAATATACCATTACCTCTTTCCTTAATGATGCATCTACTTAAACCTTCCGCTACAAGAAGAAACAATACTGGTGAGAGAGGGAAACCCTAAATCAAACACTGGTGAGAGAGGGAAACCATAACTCAAACCTCTGGAAGATGTGAAGATTTTTTTTATTATCAACAAGGATAACTAAATAGAAGAATAACATCCTTCCACCCAATTAACAAATTCACATGACAATCCAACATGTAACATCATCAACCGTAGATAAGACCAACTAACCCTATCATAATCCTTATATAAAACTACTTTTACGATAAAGGGAAACACCATATTTTATTTTATGGTGTGTGTTAGCATATTTTTAGTTTACAATAGTTGAGAAGGGATGAAGGTAAGGTATAAGGGGTCATATTTCAAAATCAGGTGCTATGACTGCAGAGCTGATAGCTTGGGTGCTTAAGAAAAGGCTAAACTCTTCATTTTCCCCATAGAATTGCATGCTTAAGGTGGAAAGTGACTAAAATGTATAAAGCGCTTATCATATCTTATGAAAAAATTAACAACTCCTATCTGGAGAGCGAAAATATCGACAGTAGATAGGGAATCCACCAGAGGAAGTTGCACGATGAACAAGAGAGTAAAAGGTTGGTGAAATGACCGTTGGAGGAAATTAAAGATCATATTTGATTAACTACATGTGATAAAAATGTAAAGACATCAACGGTTGAGGTTTGTTTTGCACCCACAACATGCATGGAGAGAAAAACATTTGGAGGCCAATGGAATTTTTACCACCTTCCATGTGTTGGGTGGAGAATCATTGCGCTGAAGGAAAAGGTGGCAAGGAGAAACCGCCTCTCGCGATCCCGAAACTACTTGTTGGGAATATTATAAAAGGAAAAATATGCATGGAGGTATGTCATTTGTATTTTGCACATAAGGAAGAACATTCCTGCACCTGTGGAAGCCAAGTCAGATACACTCTTTCCAGTCATCGTTTTCCAGGTAGTCCATGTAGCTAACACGCTAAGTTATTTTAAAAATGGAGGGGGAAGGTGAATTTGAAACACAAGTCTGTATCCTAGTGTGTGTCCAATTATTCCTAGTCTAAACGTGTCATAATGGACTCAAATAGGTCTAGAATCCTTTTCCCCATCAATTCCTTAGTTGTTAGAGACTCGTTGGAAGTACCCTAGTCATTTACCCAAAACCTAGAAGATTTTGCTGAAGAAAGTTTGATTGAGCAATTCATACATGTTATGGCTAAAAAAAATAAAATATTTTACTCCAAGAGTCTTAATCGTGGTATTTCTATTGAAACCGAACCCTTTCCCATGGACATTAACCTGTTTAATGAATAGTCTCAGTGGGCCATATCTCTATTGAGTGAGTTTTTAGGGTTGGACACTGATAAGTTTTCCCTAAAAGTCTTGTTGAGTTTGTTATTTAGACTGAGTATGCATCATCCTGAGTCTAAGACCGAGTCTAGTGAGTTGTGTTTCCTTAAATTTGATGAATTCTTAGCTGAGAATATCCATTCTTAGTTAGTGAATTTCCACATGACCATACATTTAAGATTTTAATCCTACCTGGTCAGAATGTTTGTGTTCTTTAATGAGGAGAATTTGCAGTTTTCATAGATACTATTCATTTATGAAATTAGGAATAATACTTTCAATTACATTAATCTCATAATGTTAGAAGTGTATAGGGAAATGTTTCAAGAAACATTTCCTAGAGTGTTGCTTGAGATGGAAGAGGTCCTACAATTTAGCCCAAATAGAAGAGTTGGAGATTGGTTCCTTCTTAAGGAACATACCATTATCAGAGTTTATGGTTTTATTTATGAGCCATACATTTTTCCTACATTCTTGACACCTAGGATATTTTCCTTGGAATTTATCAAGAAAAATATAATTGTGGAAAATAAGCACTTCTTGATTTTTAGAAAGGCCGCTGAGATTAAATTCCCTTTGAAGGTGGGTCCCTTTATTATAAAAAATAAAGTCACTGTTCCAGTAGTTGAAGGATTACAACATGATATTAATTTCATTAAAGCCACCAAAATCAACTATGATCCACATCATATCATGTCATGGAGGAGGAAGCAAAACAAAAACAAGGCATTTGATCATCAAGAAATAGAGGAGTTAGCTCAAAGAGATAACTTAATGGAGTATCTATCAAATGTGGAAAATTCAGAGAGTCTACAGGAGAATCACTCTGCCAAAATGAAATCAGGAGCAATGATTATACCAACTCCTAGGAAAATTGAGATTACTGGCAAGAGTATTTTCTCAAAAATCATTGAAGTTGAAGATGAAGATTCAGAAGTGGAAAAAATACCAAAGATAGATTAAGAGAAATAAATTGTTGAAGTTGGAAGCAAGAAGATGAAAGAAAAATTCCAGGGCCCAATTTTTCAAATTCTAGAATATAGCTTTCCAGAAGTACATGAGGGTCAGTCAAGTGATAAGTACAAGTCCAGAAGTGAATTATATGCTAGATATGGATAGGAAAAGAATTCTTCTCCAGAAAAAACTTTGAAACTTTATTATAAAGTAAGAGACATTTTAGATAAGGAAATTTCACTATTCATTGTGAAGGAACATGTAAAAAACACATTGAATTTAGCATTCACTACCCAAAATAGAGTTTTAGAAATGAGACTCGATATACATAAAATCCCAGTGCCTCATAAGATTAATTTGCATAAGAAAATTGGGGAATTAATTTACATTGATTTGATGAAAGCTACATTGAAGGTTTCAAAGTTACAATCTACAGTTTCAAGGTAGGAAAGTCAATTGAAGCAAGAAAGGGTGGAAAATAAGACATATCAACAACAAATCAAGAAGCTTCAAAGTGATCTATTGGCTATGGATAGTGATCCAGATAGAGGAAAAGATACAAAAAATATCTTAGCTGAGAAAGAAATCCCTATCTGGCTACTAAAGAAGAAGCTTAAGATTCCAGCCACTCAGTTGATCCAAGTGTTAACAATAAAATTAACACCCTTGAGAGTGTTGGTCTGAAAACATATTTCTACTTCACGTGCAACAAGAAAATCATTATTTTGAACAATTCAGAGTTTCAATATCACATTTTACCACTCCTTCCACAAAGTAAAAAATGTTTGAAGAAAAGGTGGCTCTAAAGATGTCAATTCCATGACCACTTAAGGGAAAAAACCTAGTTCCTATAACTCACACAGTGGAAAGAATGCCTAACATGGGTATTAATTGTCCTAGAAATACTGAAAATCAAGTTTGATGCATACAAACTAGATAAAGTGGGTTTGTTTGAAGGAAATAATAAAAAATCTTTAAAAATACTAATTCCACATTCATGGTTAAGAGATTGGGTGCACAATTCCAATCCTATAAAAGGAAGGCATATGAGGTGAATTAGTGGGGAGAAATAAGAGAGAAAAGGCATGTTGGAGGAATTGAGGGCTAGAAATCACTTCTACAAATATTTTGGGCATCAAAGGCATGGATGGTAGAGTATTAGTTCTAGGATTATGGAGAAGCAAGGCACTTGTAAGCGCTATAAGTATTTCTCCATGTTCATCTATTATGAATCAATTCAATCTTCTTCCCAATTCATATTCAATGTTTTCCTTTCAAGCTTAATGTTGATGTAGAATTGGTAGGAAGTTATATCTAACCCATATTTATCAAATATAGTTTGGTAGGATAGAAGGAATTTTTGTGGTGAGATTTTCAGGTGTGAAGGAGACTCAAGGAGCTACAAGGACAACCATCAAGGGACTCCATCAAACAACAAGGCTACAAAGAGGTATCATCCTCTCTTCCTACCCTTCTAAAACTCCATGAAAGAAGGTTGATATATTAATATTATTGTGATAATTGATTTGTTTTATGTCAAATGGGATTCACCCACCCCATAGAAATAGGATAGTATGATAGTACTTCAGTTGTAGAATACTCCACTAATAGAATTGCGACTCCATTGGGGAACTAAGGGGTTCTTCTCGTGAAAATAGTTTTCTTGATTTTTCCCCTTATTTGGGTGTTTCTTACCTTTTAAATATTTTTATGTGTGCTTTATATTGGTCTTAAAGGGCTTTAGTTCAGTTCTAGAGGTCAAAACCGGCCTGATTTCACCCTTAATTTGTCATTTCCAAGAAATTTGGGTCCGGATCTCATTTATTTTTTGTTTCTTGAACTTGCTGGATCTCTTTCATAGACTACATAGAGATCCATACTCCCCTGGTTCCCTTACATACTCCCCTAAGTGCACTAGTGGCACTCTGTTCATCAATAACAGCAGTGCGCCAGCCACAGTGAGAAGGAGTCGTGGGTTCTTGATGTTTTGGGCATAAAATCCTCATTTATTATCCGTTGTGAGTAATTTGTTTTGCTATGGAAAGATTATAGAACCATCTAATTGATTTTATAGTCTAATTGAATTTATTGTGGTCAATTTGTGAGGATTGTTCAGGATTTTAAAGTTTGGTGTGCATTTGACTTGAGATTGAAAAATTTTGAGATCACTGATTTTTGGCCTTGGAGTTCATTTTAGACTTTGTAGAACCTTGGTTGACATCCTAAACACTTGTTTAGTCCTATTATGACCTTTTAGGATAATTTTTGAAGGATTTTGAGACATTTTCCCTTAATTTTGGAAGTCTTGGAAACCTCCTTAAAAAACTAGGAAAAATCACTTTGAGAAGTAGTTTTATTTTAGTGTTGTTAAAAGTTTTCTTTAAAAAGAATGCTCAGATATAAAATTTTATGACATGTTTACCATTTATATCATTTATTTCACTCTTGAAAATATTAAATTTTATCTAATTTGGTCATTTTAATCACATATTTGCATAAGGAAATTGTTGAAAAACTAAAGAACATAACACATTGTTTCAATTTATGAACCTTTAGGCCATGATTTTTGAAGTCTCATGAACTTTCTGACCTTCCACACAACTTGAAATCACAACTAAGACAATTTTAATACCATCATATAAGATCAAATTCACATAAATTCTCAAAAATACATACCTATAACTTAAGATCTGTTCAAATACAATGAGATGACCTTGTTCATTATTTTCAATTTCTTGATATAAGTTGTGTTCAATCCATAGGTTTATTTTTTAGCAAACAGTTGATCCATGAGTATCCTCTTCACTTGCGCTTTTGGGCAGTCCTATGAACGAGAAAGTGGATCTCAAGTGTAATAGGTCTTTTGAATTTTTGAATCATATTGTTGAGCCACAAGTATCCTCTTCACTTGTGCTTTCAGGCGGTCTTGTGAATGAGAAAGTGGATCTCAAGTGAAAATGCTTGTCAGTTTTAGAATTTCGAAAGATACTTAGAATTTTGTATTGATTTTCAAACCATCAATTTGGAACATTAAAATCAAAATTCAGAAATAAAACATAATGCAATTGAAAAATAAAAATTGAATCATGATCCTACATGTAAACATCAGTTTAAGAGACTTATTATAAATAGGAAAAACATTGAACATTCAAACATTTTTCATTTCCAAATAGTGATAGTTGAAGAAAATTGAACACATCTTATGTTTGAAGCCAACCTCTTGAACCCTTTCTAAAAAGTTGAAAACATTTTTTCAAATTTGTAAAAGTGATTCTATTTTTCAATTTACATGTTTGAAGGATCTCAAAGAACCTCTTACTCTTCCATAGTATAGAAGTTCATTGAAACAAAGGAAAGAATAGTGAGCATTGTGCATTTGATTGCTTCAACATTTTGAGTCACAAACACCACTAGTTTCACCATAATTCCTCGAGACTAAGCAAACTACCCTAAAATCAACGCTTAATCTAAAATATATCAAGATTATTTTTTATATCACCAACATAGAGTAAGCTAGGGATTTGGAATAAGATGGAGAGTTAACACTCCAAGGACACAAAAATTTGAAACTAGTATTGATTAAAGAGAATTTAATCCACTAGTAGGAAAGAGTGCATGTCGGGAAAGCACTTCTAACACATGCGTTAAGCACGAGGTCAATCCGAATTAGTAAGGGTGGTACCCCCCCTCTTTCTTATTTGATGGGATATGAGCACATCACAGTATTTCAGTTAAGTGACAAGTCCTCAGGGTGACATCACTTTCTTGAGATATCTAGTCTATGTGAGTTATCCTAGACTGATGAGTGTCCTACCTGGCCATCGATTGTGAAGTGGTAACCATAGTTTCTTTTCTTAGGGCATGACACAGGATATTGTGAGTGGGGGACACTTGCAATACCTGAGACGGACACAAGCTTGTTTCAACTCCTTGGGAGGGTGAGTATCCAAGAACTAACACTTGCACCCTTGGTGATTGAAGAACAATGTAACTTTTTCTCATACCTTAACTATTTAGTAATTTTTGAGGCGTAATGTCCCTCAGGAGCTACTAATTTTGGAAGGCCCTCTAAATCTATCTTTTCACTAAACTCTGGTTCTTTGGAAAGAGGTTTGCTTGTTTATTATGCCTTTAGGATTGTTTGATTGTATTTTGGTATACTCTAATAAACAAATCCTTTTATTAAACTTCAGATTACTTAATCTCTCGATTCACCCATCAAGGTGGAAGTGAGTTAAGTTACCCAATTTTGAGGGCCCCACTACATTATAGAGGTAGATACATGAACCACATCTTTGTGGCTTTGAAATTGAATTACTTATAAACCCAATCAAATGTTACTAGAGAAGAACAATGGAAAATCAATTCTAAAAAATTGTCACAACATGGACAAAACATAGATAGAATTGACTATCTTACTTTAGTTGAAATTGGAAAAATTGAATATCGCATATTTTCTCACGTAAATCCACCCTTCACACATCATTTAAACTCAATAATACTTACGGAAAGTGAGTCATTGGTTAGTCTTTTTGAAAGTTGGAATAATATGCAAAACATTACACTTGACCCTTTGGTTTTTTTAGGAATTGATGATACCATAGCAATGTAGCCTCAAATGGTTGTGGGAGGTTATAAAAATCCTCTTGGCACACACGATAGTTGTCTAGGTTCTACTTATGGGGGAAACCCTTTACCATGGAATGTTAATATTCCTGGTGGAAATAATGCATCTTGAAACACAAATGCCAATTGGAATTATCCTTCACTGATGGGAGGAAATACCCATAGGGTTATCCTCTGATTTATCCTAGTACAATGCCTAGGCGAAATCCACCTATCAACCCCATTCCACAATGGAGTGGTTAGGTTTCAGAAAGTACCCAAACTTTTTGGATCCAAACTCCACAAGGAGGAAACATACCTTGGAATTACAATCGAAACCAAGGACATAATCAATGGAATGGTCGGGTTCTAGTAAGTAACCAATATTATTGGGACCCAACTCCATCAGGAGATATTATACTTAGACCAATCAACCTATAGTATTACTTCCAAAGTTGTTTTTCATATTAAAGTAACATCTCATAGAAACAATATCTTTCAAACCATAGTTGATGAAGGGGCATCAACCTGTTTCATGTCATATAAATGTTGGAAAGCATTAGGATCACCCACCTTAGTTCAATCCCATACTATGAGAAAACCATTTGATGGGCATTCGTTCTCTCCTCATGGACTCATTGTATCCTTCCCTATTGAATGGGGTGAAAAAAGAGTCACAGTGGATGTTTAAGTAGTAGACGCACCTATAGATTACAATTTTTATGTTAGGACATAGTTGAATACATGTGATGATAGCAATAGTTTCCTTAGATTCCCGAGTGATTCGATTCCCTCATTGGGGGAAGATTTTCATGATCGACCAATTAGATTACTTCATGCTTGAAATTGATATCCAATCGAATGTTCCTTTCATTAGGGATTCTCTAAAGGAATTTCAAGACACTAGGGTAGGATCATTAAAAAGTTATTCCCTCATGGGAAATTTTGTTATATCGCAACCCTTATCTGCTATAGAAGTGTCATACCAAGCTATTGAAATGGTTTCAACAGATTTGGATCAAAATATTACCTTGTTGGAAGAATATGATCTAGTTACTTGGCACATTTTGGCTGTGAGATCTCCCAGCTCACTTGATTTCTTGCAAGAAATTTTGTCATCAAATGAAACTATCCTTGAAGTCATAACCATTTGGTTGTACCCACCTAAGGGCATCTTTCATAGGTCCATTGAGATCATTTTTGTTTTAAATACACCCAAGTATAGTAGCATCCTTTGTATGTTCCTCAATATTATGAGATATATTTGGAAGCATGCATATAGGCTTGGGTTATCCCTCTATGAATATTCACTTGAACCTTTTGCAACCCAAACTTTCCATAGGCTCGAACCTATTGGAAATTGGTGGGTCAGCCCATCATATCTATATTTTCCACAATTCTAACAAAAGATCCTATCGAACATAGGACACCCTAGTAAACACCCCATTTCCATTTTGGTTCTCATGCTGAGTAATTCTCATAGGCTTGGGATCCCAATTAGTCCCATCATGACCTAGAGTTTGAGATTGCATACTTCTCTTCCATACAGTTCTGACCATTTCCTGATGGGATCCCTATTTCGTGTTAGTTTACATAACCATGTGTTAAAATATATGCCTGAACATATGTGCTTATTTCTTCAGTGCTTATTGTTGATGTCGCATATATTCCTTCGTAGTCACTTTTTTCTCAAAATATCTATAAACCTTTGCTTCTGTTTAAGTTGACCTATAAATGTGAGAACTATTTTATTCAGGTAGTTGATGGACCATGATTCATTGTGATTTATGATTTTTATGTTTTTCACAAGAATTAGCATGAAGTAAGCCACATTGCCCTTTCCTACTTGTTCATCGCACCAAATTGGATAACCGTGATTACTTGGTTCTATTTCACTATATGTCGACACATAATCCTGCTTCAAATAGCCAACCGATTGAGGGAGCATCTTTAAGAGTGTGCACAACTAAATCGGCCCTTTTTTACAATATGTATCTTTGTATGGCCTGACCCATGCTCTTGAAAAATACAGTACGCCCATGCAACACTCGTTCCCTCCCATGTACCATAGCATTCTTTATTCTTTTTTCGAGCTAATAAATGAAAAAAGTAATTGTTAGAGCCTATTTTTGTTTTCCATCTTTTAATGCATTTGTTTATATTTTAAATCTTGGTTTTATTCATTTCTCCTAGAAAATTTTGTTTCTTAGGATGTTCCTACAGAGTCTTGATGGAGAGGTTAGAAAATGGTTCAGAGAGTTACTTGCAAATTCTATTACTATAATAGAAGAGCTTCATGATCTTTTCATGAGATAGTGGGGTGATACCAAGGATCACACATATTACATTGCTGAGTTTGGAGCCCTTAGAAGAAAGAAGGATGAAACCATAGCTGATTTTTCAAAGAGATTCAATAAAATCTATGGCAGAATCCCTACAGAGATTAAACCTTCTGAAAATTCTGCAAAACTCACTTATGCCAATGCTTTTGATCATGAGTTTTCCCTACTCTTGAGAGAAAGAATGCCTGTTACTTTACTTAACATGCAGGATTCAACATTAGAAGTGGAGTCTAATATATTAGCTTCAAATAGACTGAAGGGAAATACAACTCAATAGATATATGAAAGGAAGGGTAAGAAAGAGGTAGCTCTAGGGGTTTCAACATCCCACTCTGCAGAAGGAAAAATCGATGAGATGGCCAAGCTAGTAAAGATCCTGATAGGAAAACTAAACAAGTTAGAATTAGAGAAAAATTCAAATAAACCTATTCAAGAGGGAGATAGAAATCCTAATAATTCAAACCAATTCAGAAGACAGTCTGTACCTCGTTTCATTCCTAGAGCGAGAAGAAACAATGATATACAACGAGAAAGGAGAGAAATCGAGGATTAAAAAGTGCCACCACCACTTCAGAATAATGTAGTTGATGAAGAATAAATTGAAGAGGAAGAGTTCTTTGAGGATCCAGACCAGGATATGAATTATTTTGGAGAACAGTTGACTAAAGGTTTTGTGACTGAAGAAATTTTTTTAAACTCAGCATATTATGATGCAGATGTGTTTGAAATAGAAAATGATTTGAATCTTGAAGTGACTGCTATAACTATTGATACATACCAGACTGAGCCAAAAAAAACCTTAAATTTAAGATCAGGTCCAAAGAAAGTAGTTCAAAATCCTAAGAAAAAGGTAGTTTTTCCTCCTAAATAGCAGTCTAATCCAATGTTAGAGAAAAAATAGGATCACGATAAACAAAAGAAGAATGTTGAGGTTGAAGAGGTGAATAAAAGTATGCAGAATTTCTACCTTGAAAATGAATTAGGAAAAATCAAGATCCCTATGTCTTTCACTGAGTTGATAAAGAATCCTTCTTACAAAAATTTAGTTTTGAAAATGATTGGTTCAGCAAATAGTCAACTTCCCTCGGACACAGTGAATTTACAAGAGGAGAATCCTAAAATCTTTATTGGGTCAGCCTTGGCAGAAAAACCTGAAAATGAGGCAAGTGCACCTTCTTTTACATCACACTAACTATTCATGAGCAGATGATACATAATTTCCTTTTGGATTCAGGAGCATCTCATAACCTAATGCCAAAAGCTGTCATGGAAGCTTTAGGTTTGAGCATAACAAAACCTTATCATGATTTGTATGTTTTTGATTCATGAGCTGTAAAATGTTTAGGAGTGATAAAAGATATGGTGGTTAGTTTAGCTCAGCTACCAATGAAGAGTGTGATTATGGATGTGGTATTAGCAGACATTATACCTAATTTTGGACTGCTCCTTTCTAGATCTTGGGCCAAGAAGTTTGGTGGAACTCTACAGATGGATTTAACATATGCCACCATTCCTGTATTTGGGGGAGAAAACATAAGGTTATATAGAGAGTTACAATTTGATTATATTGTGACTGATGACAAGAACCCTACAAATCATCCCTTGTATGGTGTTGACAAGGATTTGGGTACTTGTATGTTGCATTTTAGTGATGATAATGATACTGCTGGTTTATTACAGGTTGAAAAAGAAAATCCAGTCAAATATACTAGGGAACAAGAAGATGAACTTTGGCAAATGCATTTTGATATCATCATGTAAGGAGGGTGCTGGAGCAGGGGTTCTTCTAATATCTCCTGGTGGTGAAGCAGTAAGGTTAATGTATAAATTGGAATTTATTACCACCAATAATACTACAGAATATGAAGCTTTGTTGTTAGGTTTAAAAACTACAAAAAATTTAGGTATTCAACAGATTTCTATGTATGGCAACTCCAAGTTGGTTGTTCAGCAGGTGAGGAACAACTATCAAGTAAAACAATATTTGTTGAAAGTGTACCGTAATGAAGTATGGGATATGATAGACAACTACTTTGTGGCTTTTAATATCACTTATATTCCTAGGGATCATAACCAAACTTTTGATTCTCTTTCCCTAGCAGCCACACATTTCAAGATTTCCAAAACAACACAGCTAAAGTATCCTATTGAGGTTAGGTACAGACCTTCTGTGCTTGATAATGTAAAGAAGTGGAAATTTTTTGAAGATGACATTGAAATAAAAAGGTTTTTAGAGCTGACAGGTGAGTTTTCCAATTCCCTAATTGATCAAGAACAAGATGATGAGGTTGAAGAGTTTGAAGGTATTGAAGAAAATGAAATTGCAGGTCACGAGATTATTGAACTTAAATTAATTTCATTCCTAATTGTTTGGTGCCTTTAGAGAGGATATTTTCAAAGGATGATACACCTTTAAAACCTGTTGTACAGTCTTTAGAAGAAAATGTAGTGAGTTGTAATATTGGCACCCTCGAACATCCTAGAATAGTGAAGATTTCAAAAGCACTCACAGCAAAGCAGAGAAATAGGTACATCAAGTTGTTAAAAGAGTATGTTGATGTTTTTGCTTGGTTATATGAATATTTGAAGACATATGATACTGGAATTATACAGCATAAAGTGCCTTTAAAACCAAATGTTAAACTTTTCAGATAGAAATTAAGGAGGATAAATCCAGCTTTGTTTCCTATTATAGAAAAGGAGGTGAAAAAGTTATTAGATGCTAAGATCATTGTTCCCCTCAGGTTTTCTTCATGGGTATCCAATTTAGTTTCTGTTAGGAAAAAGAATGGTGACATTAGACTGTGTGTTGATTTTTCAAAATTTGAATAGGTCTTCATTGAAGGATAATTATCCTTTGCCAAAAATAGAACAAATATTGCAAAAGGTACTTGGTGCACAAAGAATTTCTATGGTTGATGGCTTTTCAGGAAATCAAATTGCCATGCACCCCGATGACACAGAAAAAATAGCTTTTACTATGCCTTGGGGTATTTTCATGTATGATAAAATGCCTTTTGGATTAATGAATGCCAGAGCTACTTTTCAAAGAGCTATGGACATAGCCTTTGTATGGGAAAGAGATAAGTTTGTACTGATTTGCTTAGATGATATTATAGTCTTTTCACAATCAGATGATGAGCATCTAAAACACTTAAAACAAATTTTTCTAAAATGCAAAAAATATGGTTTATATCTCCATCCAAAAAAACCACATTTTGTTGTACAAGAAGGTAAGTTATTGGGTCATTTAGTTTCAGCTGATGGAATAAGGATTGATCCGGAAAGGGTGAAAGCAATATTGAAAATAAGTTTACCAAGGAGCAAGAAGGATGTACAATCTTTTATTGGTAAAATCAATTTTCTGCATTGGTTCATTCCAAATTTGGCTTAAACCATCAAACAAATTACAGCTATGTTAAAGAAAGATCAGGAGGTCAAGTGGACTGCAGAAGCAAAAAAATCATTTGAAAAGATTAAGTTGGCTCTTACGGAAGCTCCGGTATTATTAAGTCCTGATTTTACAAAGGAATTTTTAACTTTCTCTTGTGCATCTAAAGATACATTGGCTGTTGTTTTATTACAGAAGAATAGGGATGGTCTTGAACATCCAATTGCATTTTTCAGCAAGACTCTCAGAGATTCATAGTTAAAGTACAACACTATAGAGAAGCAGGCTTACTCATTGCTAAAAGCATTGAAGTTTTTCAGAATTTATGTTTTGCATTCCAAGGTTATTGCTTATGTTCCTAATGCTGCCATTAAGGATGTTTTGACTCAGCATGACAGTGAGGGAAAAAGAGGGAAGTGTCTTGAAAAAATAATGGATTATGATGTGGATATTATACCTACAAAGCTAGTAAAGGGACAAGGTTTAGCTAAATTGCTAGCTGATTCAAATTGCCAAGCTTTAGGTCTACATCTCATGACAGAACAGCCAGCACAGGAAGAAATTCAAGCAGAGTAGGAGAAAGAAAAGATTATGGACCACTATGTAGAATCCACATGGTATGTAGATATTTTACACTTTCTTTTATATTTTGCAATGTCCAGAACATTTAGACAAGAAATCTGCTAGGAAATTAAAGTTGAAAACTACTAAATATTGTTTGATAGAACAACAGCTG
This sequence comes from Pseudotsuga menziesii, assembly GCA_001517045.1. NCBI lineage: Eukaryota > Viridiplantae > Streptophyta > Pinopsida > Pinales > Pinaceae > Pseudotsuga > Pseudotsuga menziesii. Next base: position 205,157 of record LPNX011010504.1, read on the forward strand.
TTTTGGAAATATCCAAGAGGTATTTTTCTTAGATGTTTGGTAAACCAGAAATTGGAGAAGTAATATCTGAATCACATGAAGGTGCTTGTGGGGGACACAAGTATTGGAAGGAAACAACATATAAAATTCTAAGATCTGGATACTATTGGCCCTCTTTATTTTCTGATGTATACTAGCAGGTAAGAGCATGTATCCCTTGTCAAAAATTTGCTGGTAAGCAAATGTTGCTGTCATTACTATTAAAGTCAATTGTAGTTAATGCCCCTTTTCAGCAATGGGGTTTGGACTTCATAGGAGAGATAAATCCATCTTCTTCAGGGCAGCATAAGTGGATTTTGACTGCTACAGATTTCTTTACTAAATGGGTAGAAGCTATTCCCACAAGAAATGCAACAGATAAGGTGATCATAGATTTTATTGAAGAAAATATTCTCAGTAGATTTGGATGTCCTCAGAAATTATTAACTGATAATACTAAAGCTTTTAAATCTAAGGCCATGGGGGCATTTTGTGAAAAGAATGGGATTATGTTGAAACACTCAACACCTTATTATCCTCAGGGAAATGGGTTAGCTAAGTCATCTAATAAGAATATCATTTAGAGTATCAGGAAGTTATTGAAGCAGAATAAATGATCATGGGATTCAATGTTAAAATATGCATTATGGGTAGATAATATAATAGTTAAAAAAGAAATTGGAGCCTCTCCTTTCCAATTAGTATATGGCACTGATGCAATTTTTCCTATTCAGTTTGGTATCCTAGTGATGAAATTTTTTCAAGATTATCAAGAAGAACCTAATGATATGCAAAGAAGAATTTATGCACTAATAGAGTTACAGCAGAAATGGGAAACACTGGAAGAAAAGGCTCAGCTGTACAGGTTAAATATCAAAGAAAGATTTGATAGAAAGATCAAAGAGAACACTTTTTCAGTAGGAGATATGATCTTGAGATGGGATACTAGGAAGGAGAAAAAAGGAAATCATGGCAAGTTTGATAACCTTTGGTTTGGTCCTTTCATAGTATTGAAGATTCTAGAAAATAATACTTTTGTACTACAAACTTTGGAGGGTGAGGAATTGTCTAATCCAGTTAATGGACGATTCCTCAAGCATTTTTATAGTTTTTGAGATGGATACTGGACTTTCATTGAATATACTGGTGTGAATAATAGAATAAGGACTCCATAACCCAATGGAAATTTTGCAGACTAGTAGGAAGCAGCACAGAAGGAACTAGTCTACAGGTTCCTGAAGCCTCAGAGGGAGGACTTCATCCCGCAGCAGGAGCCAAATGTTAGAGCTTGTTTTTGTTTTCCATCTTTTAATGAATTTGTTTATGTTTTGAAGCTTGGTTTTATTCATTTCTCTTAGAAAATTTTGTTTCTTAGGATAGTTTGCATCTTTTTCCTTTAATTTTCATGTTTATATGATTTCTTAGTTTTATTTTTTAAAATTTTGGTTTGATTTATTAGAATTGATAGTTGGAGGGCTTATAGAATGCTTATATGGATTAAAAGGTCTTAAAAAATAACATAAAATATTGATTAAGGTTCTTAAACCAAGTTTAAACCATTATCATGAGTTTTATTTTTGAAAATCATTAAAGCAGACTTTCTTGTACTGCAAGCTTGAAAAAATTGCACACATGCGCTACAAGAAAGTCTTGTAGTTCAAAAATCATCATTTTTGGGTCATATTTTTTGAAATTCTCACACATGGGATGTCATTCATACTGGTTGAGGGGTTTGATACATGTTTCCTCTAGAATTATCATTGTGATAGGTGTGAATACGTCAAAGCAAATCATCATGAGGGAGAGTCGCAGTGGTCTGTTGCAGAGTTATGGAATAATGATGGTTGAACATAATGAGACAAATGTGCCTTGAATCTTGTATCCCTTGAAGTGCATGTAGATCAGATGAAGTTCATGGTGAAGAATCAACAATCTATAATCAAATTTTGAAACAGGGTGAAAAACTAGGGCTTTGAGGAGCTGTTGTTTGGAGTTATCGAAGTGGCCAAAGAATATTGAGGAATGCAATTGGACACCTAAGAGTCAAGAAAACATGATTATAGCACTTGGATTCATCACTTTGATAGGTAGGCTGCGAATCGTTACCAAAGTTCATAAATTTGGGGTTTTACAAAGTAGAGGACTAATGATAGAAATGATTGAAGATTATTAGTTTATAAACCTAATTCATACTGAATGATGAATTCTCTGTCAATGGAATTAAAGTATTTATCAGTTTAAATGAGAGAGTTCAGTTTAGGGTTTTAGGTTTCCCCATACAGCATTGTCTGCCATATTTGTCAAGACTTGAAGAAATTCAGAGTTTGTTTTATTGACAGAATCCATTTGAAAATTGTTCAAGATGAAAAGAAGTGGTAAGACTAATAGAGCGGAACCTTCAGATATGAGCTGGGCTCAAAATTTTCCATATTGTGCAAAATTGTTTACAGAAGCAGGATGGTTAGTTTTTTTTGAAAGGATTGAAGGTTATCACTCAGAAGTCGCTTATAAATTCGCTCAATGTTTGGATAAGGATATGGTGCCTTTTGATACTTTGAAGTTTAAACTGACCAGGGAATTATTAGCAGAAGCTACAGGGAATTTAGATGAGGGTGAATTCTGGTTTAAAAAAGTGCCTTTCACTTTTGATGCTCAGAGATATCTACTTCCAGATGTAGTATTATATTTGGGAAAGGGAGTACCTATTCAAAAGTTTAAGCCAGAATCGATAGAGCCTATCAAAATCCTACAAAGCTATATCACTTGTGAAGGGAGATATGCTTTTATTTTTAAGTATCATTTTAGATTCCATCAACATCTCAGTCCTTCAAATGCTCATGATTTAGTGTTTGCTTTGGTTTCATGAAGTTTCTGCCCTCTTGTCTACAAACTTTACAACCAAAACCCTAGAAAACACCATTTTACTGAATTGTGTTTATTGAGATTGTATTGGCTTGTTCTCTTGTAGTATAGGAACAATTTATGGAACTAACAGTAATAAAAATTAAAAAACACAAAAAAGGGAAGATTACTAAATCTATTCATAATTCATCATGAAGAAAATGGAAATATTTAGTCCTTGTCACCCTTGAACATGACCCATGTATCTGCATCATTTATAAGTACACCATTTACATTTGACTTAGGAAGTTGTACCAGTAATTTGAACATATCTCTACGGATAGGTTATCCTTCCTATCATATATGGAGATTTCGATAATTCATTTGGAATTGGCGAATTTCAAAATGGCTGGTTACTCGAGTCTTATGTTTCCAAGTGTCACGATGCATCATGTTATGTGTTCAAGGGAAATCAAACCAATGTCGGCCATTCCTCAAGTATTCCTAAGCAATCATGTCGGCCTTCCTTGTGTCAGTATATAGTGTTGGATAATGCAGCTCTACCAAATTATATCAGTCTATTGATCTCAGTTTCATGTTAGTTGATGTGGGATGTATTAATGTCCTCCTTATGAAGGATATATTCCTATCAACGCCAAATCATCATCTAGGAAATGAATCTAGGAACCCTAGTGAGTGCCTTGGATCTTGCAGTCATTAGTGGCAGGTTTCTGTGCTAATGAAAGTGGGTATACATCAATGACCCCTGATTGTTTGCTTCTACAAGTGTTTGAAATCAAAACATCTATTCACACTTTTTGGCTTGTACTCAAGTACCTTGGATTCCATCATCATTATTGGTGGGCCTCCATGCATCTGTTAACTATATACATCAATGACCGGTAATTAGATGGTGTTTAATTATGATTGTCATCAGCTCATTTATTTGCATGATATAAACTCGTACTATCATTTTTTTGTATTGAATACCTTGGGAAATACAATTGTATCATTCATCAATGCACTACCCAAGTTGTGCAAGATTAAAATGCCATGTCAAAGTACCATGAAGGCCTGGATATTTTGCACTCATCAAAGTGCATGTATAAACTTTTGCAATATTTTCTTTTGACATGGATTCATTGTGTATTGTTCATGAATGTGCTTGTTTACTGCTGAGCATGGGTATACCTGCTTCTGGAAGATATTGTATATTTAGGTTATTGCCTTGTTTGACTTGCAGGTTCTTTTCAACTCTTGCGCTCAATATCCTAGTCCTTTACCATCCTGTCCTCGTCACTAAAGAGTATCAGTATGTAGAGTATCATAATAAAATAACTGTAAATGTATTTCAACCCTTAACATAGCCTTGGACCTCACACATTAGGGGGAATCTATTAACAATAAAATTAACACCCTTGAGAGTGTTGGGATGAAAACATATTTCTACTTTGCATGTAACATGAATATCGAAGTTTTTGAACAATTGAGAGTTTCAATCTTGCATTTGACCATAGCTTCCACAAAGGAAGAAACATTTGAATACAAGGTGGCTCTAAAGAGGCCAATTCCATGACCACTTAAGAGCCAAAACCTAGTTCCTATAACTCACACAGTGGAAAAAATGCCTAACATGGGTATTAATTGTACTAGAAATGCTGAAAATTAAGTTTGATGTCTAAAAACTAGGTAAAATGGGGTTTTGTAGAAAATAATAATAAAATTCAAAAAACCTACTCCCACATTCATGGTTAAGAGATTGGGTGCACAATCAAAATCCTATAAAAGGAAGGAATATGAGGTGAGTTAGTGAGGGGGAATCAAAGAGCAAAGGAATGCTAGAGTAATTGAATGCTAGAAATTACTTTTCTACTACAAATTTTTTGGGAATCAAAGGCATGGATGGTAGAGGAGTAGGTCCAGGATATGGAGAATGAAGGCACTAGTAAGGGTTGTAAGTATTTATCCATGTTCATCTATTATGAATCAATTCAATATTCTTACCAATTCTTGTTCAATGTTTTCCTTTCAAGCTTCATGTTGATGTAGAATTGGTAGGCAATTAGATCTAACCCATATTTCTCAAAGATAGTTTGGTAGGATAGTAGAAAGTTTTGTGGTGAGATTTCAAAGTGTGAAGCAGACTCAAGGAGTTTCAAGGACATCCATCAAGGGACTCCATTAAATAGCAAGTATACAAAGAGGTATCCTCCTCTCTTCCTCCTCTTATCAAACTCCATCAAAGAAGGTTGAGATCTTAAGATTATTGTGGTAATTGATTTCTTTTCTATCAAATGGGATTCACCCATCCCACAAAAATAGCAGAGTATGATATTGCTTTAGATGTAGAATACTCCACTAACACACAAGATTCTGAGTTGACAGTGTTAGAAAGGGATAAAGAATTATTGTCCCAAGAACTGAATGACAGTAAAGCTAAATTGTTAAAACTTAATGAAGAACAAAGCTAATGGGAGAAGGAAAAAACTTTCCTTATTTCCAAAATTGATGTTTTAAATGAGAATCAATTAATTCTGGAAAAGGAAAGAGAGGAGAAAGAAAAGAAAAATAGATGGAAATAGGTCATCCAAGTATAGAGACAAGTACTGAAGTTATTGTCACAAGATATGTCTCAAGTTAGATTTAGGGATGAAGAAATAAAGGGATTGAAAATATAAAATCAAAGACTGGCAGAAGTAATTAAGAAAAATGAAGAAGAAAAAGGTTTTTTTGAGAATAAAAATAAAGAGTTACTTGATAAGAATGAGAAGCTAGTAGATAAATCTTCGGGGAATCTACCTATACAAGGTGCAAGGAATCTTATTTGGCATATGATTATCATATAAGCTATAAAAATGAGACCTTATTTGAATTTTATCAAAGAAAAATAGGTGGTAATCAATGTGCAAAGACTAAGTTGTACATCTGTAAAAGAAACATTGGATAGTAAACCAACAGATATAGCTTAGAACACTATAAATTTTCTTAATACTCTCTCTGAATAAGAGTTAAAAAAATGGGTATTAAGGAAAGTATTGCAGTCATAACTTGGGAGAGGAAGGTTATTAGGAAACATCATCACATTGAAAGTGTTCAAGCAAAGGAAGAACATATGTTGCAATAAGTGAATTTTTTCGAATGTTTATTCATAGAATTGTTTTAGAATTGTTTCTTTCAAAGGCTTATTTTGAGGTGTGTGCTTCCACCGTGTTTTAAATGCATCTTTCCACATGGGAACACACTAGCAAGGTATTCAACATCCTTCTCCAGTCTAGTCACATCCGCCACCTCCTTCCCCACGAGGTAACATTATTATACATGGGCTTTGGAAGAAGTGCCGCATCACTTCTGGCTGATATAGACCTATAGGGTGGCTCATCATTATTATACTCCTCACCTCTAGTGAGGTGAATTCTCCTGCATGAAATAAGGTGTAGAAGATCTACACTAGCCCCATCACCATTGGAAAGTGGAATTCACAAACAGGGCTATTAGGGATTTAAACCCCTGACGCTCTCATATGGATGAATATTTACACAGAGAACGGCCAATGGATATTCCTTTCTGCGAAGGATTTGGTGGGCGTGATGGTATCAGGGGTTCTTGGAAAAAAACCTATGGGGAGTAAGTGTCTAGGTATCGCGTCGTCGGAGATGAGGGTATCATGTATAGGCCCGATGGCTGGTGTCACCATTGGCATGCAGATACCAAGGCGACGAGTGAGCATGGAACCTAATCACCAACCATCAACACCCTTAGATGGACAAGATTTTCGAACCAAATCTTCATCATCAAACTTTATCAGGCCTCTACAACTTCATGGAAGAGCAGAACTCAGCTTCTTTTAGAGATATGTTGGTTCACTCTGGTTGAACTGAAGGTAGCATTTATAGAGCTTTTGAGATTGATCTTCACACAGGATGGTCAACATTCTTGCACATTCTGTCATCGAGTGTATCTGATCTCAACATGTGCAAAGACACGAGCAGGGTGATCCTTTACTTACTGGGGATCTAGTCATTTGGCTTCATCAGTCGTGGCGCCCTATTATCTACTGGGGGGAGTAGTTATGGACACCCTCTGGTACAGTAGATCCTTTCTGCATACTTCATGAAATGGAAGATCCCACATTGTGTAGGCTCTGCCTCATGTGAGTAGAGGATTTTTCAGCTACCTTCCTCTCTTCCATAGGTTGGCTCACGCAAGAGCCACCTCACAGGGATGGCTCCCCTTGAAGTGAACACGTGCCACACTCACGAACCAAAAAAACTGTGCCACTGGAAAATACTTCCACCTCAGGAATATCTCAAATGGTGTCAGAGGAATCGACCAATCTGCGATGAGGCAGATTATACGTATGAACGCCCCCTCTGTTGTCATTTCCACACTGGGTGGGAGATCTGCACCTCGGGAGTCTTTCTTAGCCGTCCGATCAAAATAATCTTCCATATTCACCATCCATGTTTCGTTCATCCTGCTGCCAACCTTTCTCTTCTGAACATCGTGGGCAGTTTGGATTGTGATACACCTTGACCCATCGATCAAGATTGATCCTCCTACAACTGTTGATCAGAGTGGGCCTTTCCCTTTTTCGCAATGAAGAATTCAAATATTCGTCCGTGCTAGTTCTCCTTGCAAAATGAACCATAACTGTAGATCTATCCTCTTCTTTCATCGTGGCCATTGATATTTGCGACCTCTACCCTTTTTCGTGACTTGAGATTGTGGTTTTACCCACACAAGTATGGATTGCGAAATTACTTTAGGCCGTAGATCTGCCCTAGGCTTCATCTCAACCATAGAAAGTCGCCAGTCTTTAACACATTTCGCACTCCGAGACAGAAACTTTGATCGCACCTGTTTGCTCACGCGAAGTGGTTCAGAACCTTTGATCCTCCTTCGATCAATTGTATCTCTTGAATGGGGATCATTCCCAATGCTACAACACACCAGCCACTTTCCTCATTGAAGGATGATCACATGAGATTCAAGGGGTTGGGACCCTTATCGAACCTCTGTCAAGCCCTCAAATCAACTGTTAAAAATGGAGTGTTAACAATCGGCTCCACGAGGGATGCTATCCTCCCAGCGAGGTAGAAAATAACCCCCATAGACCAAGTGCCAAAACCATTGGGACGCCTTCAACTTTTCTTAGACACCTCCGTTTTGCTTCATGTTACTGCTCCAGCGAATTCGTGCCACTCTTGCAAATCATGCTGGCAACTGTAAACCTGTGCTGGTAACTGAAAATGGAAACAAACTGAAAACATTAATGAAGGAAATGCTTGATAATATATGAGATTATTTTCTCCTACATACTTTACCTAACTTTGTACACAAGTCCAACTAAGTGAAATCAGACTTCCAGTGAAGCCAATCAAGCAACTGATCCCATAAACCAACTTTTTCTTCATGCTTGACAAAAACTAGAATTGAAGGACCTAATGGCACAAAGTTATAATAAAGAAATTGATCTTTACAGTAGAGATATAACCAGCCATTACCACTACGTAGATTCTCCATGTACTCCACCACTGGATCATAAAAAACATGACATCCTTTACAAAACTCCATCATTTTCTTATCATGAGAAGGTTGTCCCAACTGTAAATTCCCTTGCATGCTATCAAACTGATCTTCAAAAGAACCATGCAAGGAAAACACGTGACAATTTCCAGGCGAGAAATACACAACTTCGTCTAAAATTCCTGATTTCAGAACTTCATATTCTTTATATGCTTTAGCAGAAACATCATTCATTTCTTCAATAGGATCGAGCAAATAGATTTCTTCTTGACAAAAAAATTCCAAATTTGAAAAACAAAAAGAAATATCCATTTGAGAACCCCCATCTTCTTCTTCGTTATTCAACTCTTCATTGCATACTGCTGGTTTTTCTAAAGGTCAGGATTGATTACATAACTACCCTTCTCTCCCATCATCCATTCCAAAAAAATTTATACATTCATCTACAATATCAAATTTCTGTTTGTGATTAGAAAATTTAAGTCCCTTTTTTAACCACTCAAATGTAGGAAAACACAACGCAAACAATCACTTCCAACATGTTCAGTTTCCACTAGGTTTTCATACTTTTGATCTTGGATTGCAATGAAGTTTTCTTCACTACCAGAAATTGTGACATGCTGATAATCTTCCTCAAGCAAGGAGATCTTCATATAGTCATGTAAGTCTTTAGGTGAAATATGAATTTGATCAACATGCAGAGGTCATCCTTCAACCACTATCTCAAAATCTGATTTCTATCCACTTGCACTTTCAGAAAATGAACATGTGGAGGGACTACAAGACTAATATTTTCCATAATTATCATCTTCTATGTAATCAATCACACAAGAATTGTAACTTTCAAGAGATTGCAGTTGTGAAAAGGAATTTTCTGATTGAGAAGGGGAGGTTTTTTCTTGCAACAAAAATTTAGAAGTTGAATGATATGAGGAAGGATCTGATTGGCAGTCCCAACCTCTCTCTTGGTCACACAAAGAAAGAAAAGAATGCTGCAAATCATCATCCATTTTAGGAAGAGAGATATAATTGGTTGAATCTAAGCTTTGGTTTATGTCAACTTCAGTCAAGGAAGACAGTACTAACTGCTGGGAAATTTCTTGAATATCATGGCCATTGGTTTTTCTTTATTTTTGAGATGAATATTCATTTAAGATATCTAAAACCTCTTCATCCAAATACGGATCATCACCACATTCATCTTCCACATTTTCAATGAACTCTCTATCTTGTGTGCAGCAGTCTTGAAGTAACAACAAAGAAGGATAATGCCTTTTGAAATGTTCATGAAATATGGTATGAAATTATTTAAGGGAGGATAAAATCCCTGCTGGCAATCCCTCATACCAAGACCTTGCATATCCTTCTAAACTAAACATGAATAGTTGCATTAAAGAATCTTCATGCCATCCCACTCCCAGCTTATGTATATGCTTATGAAATCTAAATAAATAAATGGCAACATCATCACCCTTTTCATCATTGAATATTGGAAGATATGTTTGCCAATCTACCAGAGGTATTTTATTGGGATAACCAGGAACGGAAGAAAGATTCATAGGAGCATACCTTACAGCCCGAGAAGTCATCTTGATGGTGGAGAAACTAAATCAGCTCCTCAAACTTTGCAACCCCGTTTGATAGTGGAGATGCCATAGAACATTATGAAGAATGGATCCTTCGTAGATGGAGTCGCCACATGAAAAGAGACATGACCTTCTTGTTGTCTGACCATTGTTCACCATCAACAATCAGATCTAAACCTTTCATTCAAATCTAGGGAAGATTTGAGACCTCTCCTTGTCTCTTTCTTTCTGACGACTGGTCTCCCCAGTGGAGCCACCTTCCAGAATCTTTTAGTGGAGTCACCAAGGCAAATGATACAACCTTTTTCACATGTAAGAATCTCTGTTTTCTCACAAAAACTCTTTATCCTTTGAATCCTTGTTTTTCTTCCCAGGGATGATATTCAATCTCCTCCCCAGTAACAACGCCAGTTTGTTAGCACCGAAATTGAACCAAAGGTTGCAGAAGGGCTCGCTTCTGGGTAACAGCAGAACCACTTTAGGCTGTGCCTCTGGCCCTACGCAGTCAAAGAGGGATATCTCGTTGGTCGCTGGAGTTCCTCCACATAAGGTTGTCGATCTTGTGTGTCACCAGAGTCTACTCCGAAAAGGATTTTCAATCAGCATAATTAGGGGGCTAGGATCCTGAATGGGGAAAAGTATGTTGAGGAAGGTGCATGGCGGGATTATCGGGGGATAAGGGACCATGGAAAAATTGATTCAAAACCTGCACAAGAAACAATTACATATGGAAAGAATGATGAAAGGTAGCAAACGGAGGCAAGATAGCTGTTGATTTCCCAATCAGGAGATTTTAGCGGGCGTTTTTAGAGGATGAGGGACAGTCCATCGCATGGAGCATTGGTGAGGTGAATTCCATGTAACTTTAGAAGAACCATTGTTAATGCTTGAAATAGCAGTCAGAGCATAACAAGTATGAATTCTGAACCACTATACCCTATGTTGTAGACATGGAAAGCAATAAACAAAATGGAGTGGAAACAGGAAACACATTTACATGTAAAAGAAAGTACTTATTGAGAAAAACAACAACAGAGGAATCTCTACTATGAATGATAGTCTTCCACTGCAATTTATTCATACATAGGTATCAAGCTTTGCAAATGGGAGCCTCAGCCCAGGATTGTTTCCCAATCCAATTCAACAACTCCTTTCTCCCTGTATCGAGAGCATTTTTATACAATCCTATTGCTAAGACTACCAAATAAAAAGATTTTATAAGTCACCATCAGGTGCTAATAGTACGAAGAGTGGACTATCACCACGTTTTACAAATAGAAACAAACATTATGGTGCTAGTGGATTTATTCGGCCCGGCTAATAGTTTGACATGTTCGGCCACCACGACGGATGATGAGTATGATGCCTGCTTCTATATTTTGAGGTGTGTGCTTCCACCACGTTTCAAATGCAGATTTTTGCATGGGTACACACTAGCGAGGTATTCGACATCCTTCTCTAGTCTAGTCACATCCACCACCTCCTTCCTCACTGGGTAACATTGTTATACGTGGGCTCTAGAAGAAGTGCCGCATCGCTTCTGGCTGATATAGACCTACGAGGTGGCTCATCATTCTTATACTCCTCACCTATAGTGAGGTGAATTCTCCTACAGGCAATAAGGTGTAGAAGATCTACACTAGCCCCATCACCCTTGGAAGGTGGACTTCACAAACAGGGCTGTTAGGGCTTTAAACCCTTGACGCTCTCATCTGGATGAATATTTACACAGAGAACAGCCAATGGCTGTTCCTTTCTATGGAGGCTTTGGTGGGCGCGATGGTATCAGGGGTTCTTGGAAAACCACCTATGGGGAGTAAGTGTCCAGGTCTCACATTGTCAGAGATGCAGCTATCACGTCTAGGCCCCGATGGCTAGTGTCACCATTGGCATGCAAATACCAAGGCAACGAGTGAGCGTGGAACCTGCTCACCAACCATCAACACCCCCAGATGGACAAGCTTTTCGAACCAAATATTCATCGTCAAACTTTATTATGCCTCTACAACTTCATGGAAGAGCATAACTCAGCTTCTTTCGGAGATATGTTGGTTCACTCTGGTTGAACTAAAGGCAGTATTTATAGAGCTTTCGAGATTGATCTTCGCACAGGTTGGTCAACATTCTTGCACATTCTATCATCGAGTGTATCTGATCTCAACATGTGCAAAGATGTGAGCAAGGTGATCCTTTACTTGCTGGGGATCTAGTCATTTGGCTTCATTGGCCATGGTGCCCTACTCTCTGCTACGGGGAGTAGTTGTGGACACCATCTGGTATAGTAGATCCTTGCTGCATACTTCATGAAATGGGTGATCCCACATTGTGTAGGATTTGCCTCGTGTGAGTAGCGGATTTTTTGGCTACATTCCTCTCTTCCATAGGCCGGCTCACACAAAATACACCTCACAGGGATGGCTCCCCTTGAAGTGAACACGTGCCACACCCAGGAATCGAAAAAATTGTGCCACTGGACAAGACTTCCACCTCAAGCATATCCCAAATGGCGTCAGAGGAATTGGCCAATCTACGATAAGGCAGATTATATGTGTGAACGCCCCCTCTACTGTCATTTCCACACTGTATGGGAGATTTGCACCTCGGGAGTCTTTCTTAGCCATCCGATCAAAAGAATCTTCCATATTCATCCTTCCACCAACCTTTCTCTTCTGAACATCGTGGGAAGTTTGGATTGTAATACACCCTGAGACATCGATCGAGATTGACCCTCCTACAACTGTCGATTAGAGTGGGCCTCGCCCTTTTTTGCAACGAAGAACTCAAATATTCGTCTGTGCTAGTTCACCTTGCGAAATGAACCATAGCCATAGATCTGTCCTCTTCTTTCATCGCGGCCATTGATCTTTGTGACCTCTACCCCTTTTCATGACTTGAGATTGCAGTTTTACCCACACAAGTATGGATTGTGAAATTACTTTAGGCCATAGATCTACCCCAGGCTTCATCTCAACTGTCGAAAGCCGCTGGTCTTTAACACGTTTTGCACTCTAGGAGAGAAAATTTGATCGCGCCTATTTGCTCGTGTGAAGTGGTTCAGAACCTTTGATCCTCCTTCGATCAATCGCAGCCCTTGAGTGGGGATCATGCCCAATGCTACAACACACCTGCCGCTTTCCTCGTTGAAGGATGATCACATGAGATTCAAGGGTCTGGGACCCTTACCGAACCTCTATCAAGCCCTCGAATCAACTGTTAAAAACAGAGTGTTAACACAAATATTCCTCTAAAGTTAATATTGGATTCATATTTGATGCCCATATTAATGAATTGTTAATTTTTCCTCCTTATCACCAGACAATCAAGAACTTGACTGTAAAAGAGTGATTATCCCGCCTATGTCAACAAATTTTATTGCAAAGCACTGCTATTTATATTAACTCATAATTTTGACTCCATGCCCAATGATACCCTCTTGTTTCAGCCATTATTAAAACTTTAAGAATATTTATGGCCATTATATTTATTTATTGAGAGATCCCTCTCTGGTATGAAATAAGCCATCTTTCCTCCTAAATGTTGGTTTGTAAGGTTACCTTGGAACTATCCTTCCACAACCAAAGGGTAAATTCTGAGTGATAAGAGCGGGTAAACCTTCACATGCAATTTCTATATCATAATGAATTTTTCTACCATCTAAGAAACCGAATTTTACCTAATATGATAGAGTTCAAAAATAGATTCAATCTTCTATGCCATCAAAATTTTGTCGAAGTAAAGGAAAGTGTAAAGAATTGTCGAAGTAAACCAGTTGAAGTAAAATTTGTGTGTCGAAGTGAAATTTGTGTCGAGGTGGGGTTTCCTAAAATAAGTGTGTTGAATCTCAAGTAAATCAAGTATTTACTGCGTAGTTTGAATTGAGTGATTTTAACTATGCAGTTTTTCCCAGATCTAGTATCAGAGAAGGTTTAGGAAGACTAGAAACGTTGTTTTAAACAAAAGGAAGGTGCTTTTAAGGAAATTAAAAATTTAAAAATGGGTTCCACTTCTAGTGCACAAATTTCAAGTCTGCAAACTCTGATTTTTACAGGAAATAATTATGCATATTAGTATCTAACATGAAGGCTTTATTCAGAGGTCAAGATGTATGGGAGATAGTTCAAATTGGCTACACAAAACCAATAGATCAAGCATCATATAATTCTTTCACAAAAGATGAGAAGGATGTATTGAGGTAACATAGGAATAAAGATGGAATTTGTTATACATACATCAAGCAATGTATGAAAACATACTCCCAAGAGTAGAAACATCAAATACTGCAAAGGAGGCATGGGATACATTGGAAACTTCTTATCAAGTTTTGGACAAGGTAAATGTTGTTAAATTACAGATTCTTAGAAGATATTTTGAATCTCTGTTAATGAGAGATACAGAGCCAGTATAATAATTTTACACTTGAGTTATTGGCCTGATAAAGCAAATGAAATCACATGGAGAAACCATAGAATACATAAGTGTTGTCAAAAAAGTTCATGGAAGTATTCCCCTAAAGTTTGAATCTTTAGTTGTGACTCTGGAAGAAAACAACTACTTAAACAATTTTACCATTGATGAGTTGCAAGCCTCGCTCGTCAATCATGAATATAGAATAAATAGATAAAATACATCAATATAAGCTGCATTTGTAGCACAACTATCCATAGGAAATGGAAGAGGAAGGGGGATATCAAATTCTAGAGGCAGAGGAAGAAGTTTATCAAGAGGAGGATGTAGCATAAATCCTCCAAATGTTGAGGTTAAATCATAAATCTAGTCAGCCAAGTGGAAAAATATTTGATAAATAAAAAATTCAATGTCATTATTGCAAGAAATACAGGAATTTTTCATATGAATGCGGGAAGAAGAAGCATGATTAGAGAAAGCAAGGTCAAAACTAGTCAATCAACATCAGCACCTCAATCTACACAATGTTTTTGGAATGTGCATCCCCAATTGAATGTAATGGTGTCTGAGAAAGTCCATGCGATATATGGTATTTAGTTTTAGGTTGCATCAATCATATGATTGGTAATTTAAAATTATTTTTTAGTCTAGCTAAATCAATTCAAACTGATGTCACATTTGGAAACAATATCCAAGTTACTATTTTGGGGAAAGGAACTATTGGTATTCTAGCCAAATAGGGGTAGCAGAAAATTACACCTGATGTATACTATGTTGTAGGTATAAAGCATAATTAATGAGTATTGGACAGGTGTTACAAAAATGTTACAGAGTTTAAATGGAATACAATCACTGTGTAATTATGGACATATATCTAAGAAAACGGGTGATACAAAAGGCATAGATGACAAGCAATTGATTGCTTCCCTTAAGGATGAGGCCTTACCTAAAGGGAATTACAACTCAAGTTGTTCATGGAGGACTAAATGAAGATTCAGGATATGCATTCAAGGAAAAAAGCAAAGAAGTAGAGAAGCATTGTGCCAAGGGATAAAATACAACAGTAAAGAAATACAAGCATCATTTCAATCAGAGGTTCAGGATGAATCTTAGTTGTGGCATTTCAGATTTGGACATCTGAATTTTGGAGGGATGAACCTACTGCACACGAAGAACATGGTGACAAGATTTCCATTAATTGAAATAAAAGAAATAATTTTTTAAGGATGCATTTTTGGAAAGTAGCATAGAGAGTCTTTTCCAATGGGGAAGTCATATAGACCACGGAAAACCCTTGAAATTGTGCACTTTGATATTTGTGTACCAATGTAAACTCCATCCATAGGAGGATGAAATTATTTTATCACATTCATTGATGATTTCACAAGAAAAACATGGGTTTATTTCTTAACACATAAATCTGATGCATTTGGATGTTTTAAGTAGTTCAAGGCACTCGTGGGGAAGCAAAGTGGATACTACATCAATATATTAAGGATAGACAAAGGTGGTGAATATGTCTCAAATTATTTTCTAAATTTCTATAAGACTCATGGCATACACAAGAAATTCATTGCGTGATACACACCTTAGCATAACAGTGTCGTAGAAAGGAAGAACACAGTCATTATGGAGATGGAGCACAGTATGATGGAAGCCAAGCATTTTTAAAATGAATATCGGTTTTATGCAGTGGCAACTGTTGTTTACATCATGGGTAGATTCCCAATAAAGAGTGTGAAGAAAAAATTTCCCTTAAGAAGATTGGACATGCCTGAAACATAGTGTTTCACATTTAAAAGTTATTAGTTGTGTCGCATATGCACATATTCCAAATGAACTCCGAAATAAATTGTGACAGTAAGGGACAAAAATGTATTTACGTTGGGTGCTTACAAGATACAAAAGCATATAAATTGTATAACCTTGTTACAGGGAAGGTAATTATTAGTTGTGATGTCCAGTTTGTTGAAAATGAAGCATGGGATGGAACTGTAGAGAAGAATAACAAAATTGTGTCTCATGTTTCAAATGATGACATGGTAGAGGAAGTGGTTGAAACAACACATGTAAGCCAAAATGTCATAGTACTATTCAACCCAAGGATTATGCGACATATCCCAACACAAGTTTCAGATTAAGTTACACCAGTAAGCACACCAAGAGCACAAGAAACTCTATCAAGGAGTTTGAGGAGTTTGACATCATCAAATCTAATAAAAACAAGAAGTATGCATGAAATATAGGAAGCTGATACATCAAATTCATTCTTACTTTTTGCATTATTTTATCAAATTGATGATCCTCTATCATTTGAGCAAGTTGTTGAAGATATAGTATGGGCACAAGCAATGGATGAATAAATTGAATGTATAGAAAATATTCTAGCATGGGACCAGGAAGATGTTCCTAAAGACAAGGATGTAATAAGCATAAAATGGATTTATAAAACCAAGAAAGATGCAAATGGATCAAATGTGTAGAAGCACAAGGAAATATTAGTTACAAGAGGGCTCACACAACAACCTAGCATAGACTTCAATGGAACATTTGCACATGTTGCACGCATGGACATAATCAAAACAGTTTTGGCCATAGTCACACACAACAAATGGCAACTTTATCAATTGGATGTTAACTTTTCATTTTTAAATGGTTATTTGGAGGAAGAAGTGTATGTGGAATATCCACAAGGATATGAAGTTCCAAAACAATAAAACAAAGTGTACATCCTAAAAAAGGCACTTTATGGATGAAATCAAACTCCTAGAGCTTGGTACAGCCGCATTGATCCCTATCTTATTAAAAATGGATTTCACAAAAGTGAATGTGAACCAACGTTGTGCATCAAATTCAACAAGAAAAGTAACATGCTAATTGTGTTCCTATATGTGGATGGTTTAATATTTGCTAGTGATTTTGGCATCAAATTCAACAAGAAAAGTAACGTTGTACATCAAATTCAACAAGAAAAGTAACATGCTAATTGTGTTCCTATATGTGGATGATTTAATATTTACTGGTGATTTTGGCATAAAATATTTTAGATCAGTCAAGGAAAGTTAATTTGAAATGACTAATTTGGGGCTTATGAAGTATTTTCTGGGCATTGAAGTGTAACAATCTAAAAGTGGTATATTTATATCACAGTCCAAGTATCAAAATGAAGTCTTGAAGATATTTAAAATGATTAATTGTAAGGCATCCCCAACACTAGTAATAATAGGATTGAAAATGAGCAAGGATGATGATGGATCAAATGCAGATTCTATGTTGTTTAAAAGGCTAGTTGGAAACCTTATGCATCTTACTGCAACAAGACCAAAAATACTATATGGAGTGAGTTTGATCTCAATATTTATGGAGTCACCTAAAGACTCTCATTGGTAAGTAGGAAAAAGAGTTATGAGGTACGTAAGTGGAACAAAATATTTTGTTATTTTGTATTCAACCTTAGAATATTTCAGTCTTATTGGATATACTAACAATGACAATGGAGGAAGCATAGATGATAGGAAAAGCACATATGGGTATAGTTTTAATTTTGGTACATGTGTTGTGTCATGGACTTCAAAGAAACAACCCATTGTGACCCTCTCTTTAGCAAAAGAAGTGTTTGTCATAGCTACAAGTGTTTCATGTCAAGTAGTTTTGGATGTGGAGGATGAGCAAGGACCCACAACAATATACTGCGACAATAATCCATCCATTGCATTATCAAAGAACTATGTGTTCCACAAGAGAACCAAACATATTAACACAAGGTATCACTTCATCAAAGAATTGGTAAATAACAAAGAATTTTGTTTAGAATTTTGTAGGTCTAAATATCAGTTGGAAACAAACATCTTTACAAAACCATTGGAAAGGGACACATTCTATTATCTGCGAAATTGTTTACAAGTGACAAATTCTACTCAGTGAATTTTACTATGCATATAGCAAGTCCCAGCTTTGAATTTTTGATAAAATTGTGTTTTAATGATCCCCATATACTTATAATTAAAGGGGGGGTGTTGGAAATTCTAATCACAAGTTGATGTATATCAAATCTCTTCCATCTCAATCAGAGTCCGTAGAAGTACAATTTTGTTAGTCTGTCTGTTAGGATATGGAGTTCACATCTCACCACATTTAAGCAGTCGCATAGTAGTTCATAATTCAAGTTGTTAGGTATACTTTAGTCAAGAATTTATTTATAGTATTTAATATTAATCAGTAGCTTTCAAGTGAATCCAAATTAATTTTGTGTCTATTTAGATGAAAATGGATGAAAAACAGAGTCCAAGGGAGAAGAACAGAGTACAAAAGGAGAAGAAAGATGTGTCCAATAAGCTTTGGTTCAATTCACAAGATATAAAAACCATGAAAACAAAGAAGAGTGGATAAAATAAATATATTTTTATTCATGCTCCATCATAAATATTACAATGAAGGTCCAACCCTTTATAATTACTATCTGAGATTTTCGAAAATTCCTAATTTTAGAAAATTCTCGCATGGCTATGAAACTGAATGCCAACTATAAGATAACTAGAGAGAGACTAGTTGTTAACTCACTTTTCTAATTAGGTTTATAAACTAAGAGATAATTGTTACAAAACAAACAAAAAAACTCGCAAAACACTAAAACCTCTGGCAATTTGAGGCCTTATATGAAGGAATTTGGCCTCAAAAAAGTGTCAGAAAAAAATCTAATTGAAAGGATCAATTGGCCATTGCATTTAAAACTTTGAAACACAACTTCCTTTCAAATTTGAGCCCAAACAGATAACCGAGTCAAAATTTATGACCCCCAAAAATCCCTACATTTATTCTCTTTTATTTATTTATTTTTTCTACTTTTTTATATTTTTTATACTTTTTTTCTCTTTCTTTTTTTCTTTTTTTCATCCTTTATAACTACTACATCATTCTCCTCTAATTGAAAAGAACGTAGCTCCTACAAATTGTTTCCACTTAACAACATATAGATTCAACAAACCCCCCTATGTAATCCATGTACTCTCTGTTGGTGCTAAGACTTCCCACTGGACTAGATATTGATTGTATTGACCTTTTCAAGTATGAAGTGTTTGAAATAGGAATGCGGAGAAATAATGGATATACAGTTGAATCATTAAACAAGATGCAAAAACACATTTAACACATTACAGAGAGACACATATATAACGTGGTTCACCCAAGAGATGGGCTATGTCCACACAGAAATTACCAACCCGTTTATTAGTGTCTAGAAATATGAAGGGATATAACCTGTAGCAAATCTGCTACCCTTCCTCTTCACACTCTCACAGTCTCTCTCACACAATCACGGAGATTGTTTACAATACAACACCATAATGTCACACAGCCGTATTACAATGCTTTTCTTTTATAGGGGAAATACCATGGGAAAATACTACAGTTAACCCAATACCATGGTTCCGCAAAACTATTGGCCAACACACATCCCAAAAAATATTCGTGGGGGCTTCGCCCCCAAACCTAAAAGTTGGGGAACGAGTGTACATTAAAACTGGGGTACAAACATGACTGAATAGCATCTCTGAATCTAGGAGATCAGGCTCCACAACCAACAATCTCCCACTTGAAGACTGATCACAACAAATCCATCGATGTTGCACTTGTTGGACTATGCTTTGGACCTTGGACTTGGCTAATTTATTATTTTCACCTTCATGCTTGAAGGCCAATAGAAACAAAGTTGGAACTCAACTTCTTTCTAGTTACTCCCTTTGTCAACATGTTTGCAGGATTCTAGCTCGTATGTTTCTTTTCCAGTTTTAACAGTTCTTTTTCTAGAAAAGATCTTATGAAGTGGTACTTGAGTTATATATGTTTAGTCTTCGAATGAATGGTTGAGTTCTTTGAAACATGAATGGAACTCTGGTTGCCACTGTACAACCTATTATTCTCTTGCTTCTTACCCAATTCCTCCATGAACCTCTGCAACCAAATCATCTCCTTACTAGCCTCTGTAGCACCAACATACTCTGCTTCTGTTGTCGAAAGTGAAACAACCTTTTGTAGTTTTGAATTCCAACTTATTGTTGTTCCACCCATATTAAACACACACCCTGTGGTTCTCCTCCTGTTTTCTTTATCACCAGCCATATATGCATCAACATACCCATGTAGAATAGTGTCTGAACCTCTCAAATACATGAGAACCCACTGTACTACTTTCCAATGCTCTTTACCTGGATTATTCACATACCTATTCACGACTCCCACTACATGTGCAATATATGGTCATGTGCACACCATAGCATACATAAAGATTCCAACCGTTGATGAATAGGGAATCCTGGACATGTAATCTATCTCTTCTTGTGTCTCTGGACACATCTCCTTACTTAGTTTGAAATGGTTGGATAAAGGTGTACTAACTAGTTTTTCATTCTGCATTTTAAACCTCTACAACACCTTTTCTATGTAGTCACCTTGAGACAACGTCAATTTGTGATTTTTCCTATCTCTTGTTATTCTCACACTAAGGATTTTCTTTGCAGCAACCAAATCCTTCATCGCAAATGATTTAGCTAGTTTTATTTTGAGCACATTTATATTTTGCATGTTAGACCCTGCAACAAGCATTTCATCCACATACAATAACATGATAATATATCTTCCATTATCTAGCCTCTTGAAATTAACACAGTGGTCAGAATGACATCTATCATAACCTTGTTCTGCCATAAAATTATCAAATTTTAAATACCACTACCTTGGATCTTGCTTTAGGATGTACAAGCTCTTCTTCAACCTCTAAACCAAATTATCCTTCCCTTTGACCTCATACCCCTGTGGCTGCTGCATATAAATATATTCCTCCAAATCCCCATGGAGAAAGGTTGTTTTTACATCTAGTTTTTCAAGATGCAAATCTTCTACCGCCACTAGACTTAAAATAGATCTAATTGAAGTCATTTTAACAACATGAGAAAATATTTCATCAAAGTCTATACCTTTCTTTTGTGCAAACCTCTTTGCAACAACTCTAGCCTTGTACTGCTTCTTGCCTCCATCTTCTTCCTTCAACCTGTAAACCCATTTATTCTACAATGCCCTTTTTCTGTAGGCAAATGAACCAAATCCCAAGTCTAGTTTCTTACCAATGAGTCCATCTCCTCATTCATGCCTTACTCCAACTTATTTGTAGTTTCTACCTGCATTGCCTCTTCATAACATTCCGGTTCACCAGAATCAGTCATCAATAGATTATACATTGAAGGAGAGAATCGTTCAGGGGGTCTACTTAACTTGGTATATTTTCTTATAGTTGCAAGAGTTTCAGGTACTTGCTATTGTTCTTGATTTTCTAGTGCCTTTGGAACTTCATTTTCTTTTATTTCATCAAGCATTGTGTACTCTCTGTTTTCCTTTCCACCTTCTTTCCCTGCAATTGATCTTTGTACATAAACTTTTCATTGAATACTAAATCTCTACTCCTAATGATTTTGCAATTTTCAAAATCCCATAAGCGATAACCAAAATCATCAACCTCGTATCCAATAAAGGTACATTTCTTGGATTTAGCTTCAAGATTTGTTCTATAATATTTATCAATATGGACAAATGATTCACAACCAAAAGTTCTCATAAATGAGTATTTTACGTGTTTACCTGTTCATGCCTCCTCTGTAATCCTACCATCCAAAGCGCTTGAAGGCCCTTTGTTTATTAAATAAACAACAGTTTTTACAGCATCAGCCCAAAACTATAAGGGAAACCATGCATGCAATCTCATACACCTTGCACACTCCATGAATGTTCTGTTCATCCTTTTTGACACACCATTTTCTTGTGGTGTTCCAGGGACTGTCTTCTCTCTATGAATCCCATTATGTGAATAGTAACTATCAAACTCCTTGTTGTAGTATTCACCTCCATTATCAGATCTGAGACATTTCAACCTTTTTCCTATCTCATTCTTAGCCAAAGATTTCCACTTATTAAAAGTATCAAATACATCAGATTTCTATCTAATGCAATAAACCCAAGTTTTTATAGTTGCATCATCAATAAAAGTAACGTAATAATGAGAGCCACCAAGAGATTGTACCTGAGCTGGTCCCCATACATCTGTATGGACAAGCTCTAACTTTTCACTCTTCTTTTGTTTCCCAACCCTGAGAAATCTAAATATCTTTTGTTTTCCATAAACACAGTTCTCACGGAATTCCAAACTTACCTGATTTAGATCTGGAAGCAGTTTCCTTGAGTGGAGAATCTGCATCCTCTTCTCACTCATGTGGACAATCCTATGATTCCACAATTCCGCACCTATTTTTGCGTAAGCTACAGAGATAGAATAATCAATATTATGAGGACATAAATATAACATACCTACCCTATCTCCTTTAGTTATTACCAATGATCCTTTAGTTATATTCCACCACGTTTCTCCAAACATAGACAAACAATCGCTATCTCCCAACTGCCATGTTGAGATCATATTTCTTTTCATAGAAGTAATATTCCTTACATCTTTTAGCATCCATTCACTTCCATTATTTAAATTAATTCGTACCTTACCCTTTCCAACAATTGTACATGGTTCATCATCCCCCAATAAAATATGTCCAAAATCACCTTTAACATAATCATGAAAGAATTTTCTATGGGGTGTACCATGACATGAAGCCCATGAATCTACTACCTAGTAATTTCTAGTATTATCTAATGGGAGAATCAAAGCATCTTGTAACACATCACCTTCTACATGTGTTTCCTAAGTAGTCTCTTGCTTCCTCTCACCTTTCTTCTTTGGTGCTCTGCAATATTTCTTCAGATATCCTTTCTTACCACAGTTCCAACACTTATTTTTCTGAATATCGACTTGGATCTGCCCTTTTTAGACTTGTTGTGATTTCTTGGGATCCTTCCTCTCTAATTTTGTCTCCCTCTGCTCTCCATGGTCAATGTATTACCTAATGTCTCACCTGTTCTTTTCCTTCACATTTCCTCGCTAAGAATAATGCCAACAAAATCATCAAACTTAAGAGTGTTTGAACTAGGGACAGAGTTACTTACAACCATGACCAAGCTATTCCAACTTTCTGGCAATGAACACAAGATTAGAAGAGCCCTAACCTCATCATCAAATTTCATGTTTACAGAACTTAACTGAATTGTAAGTGTATTAAACTCATTTAAATGGTCAACAACATATTCACCTTCCAACATCTTCATATTAAATAAATGCTCCATTAAAAATACCTTGTGGAGGCTGAGGGTTTTTCATAGAGTTTCGCCAATGTGCTCATCACACCCTTTGTTGTTTTTTTCTTTTGAAATACTGAAAGCCACGGATGAAGCCAAGAACAACCATATTGTTCCTAGTTCCTTTCTATCAAGAACCTTCCGTTCTTCATCCTTCATAGTCGCCGGTTGTTTTTATTTTTCACCCAACGACAGGTACAGATACTTCTGGTACAGATAGTCCTCCATTTGCATCTTCCATAACTAATAGTTTTTCCTATTAAATTTCTCAACCCTAAACTTTTCCTCTTCTGCCATTGCTCCTACTCAAACTAGGAACCATTCTTTCCTGCGATTTTACCATCCAAATAGACATTTTGTTTCTGATACCAATTGTTAGAAACAGGACCGCAGAGCAATAACATATTTACAGTTAAATCATTAAACAAGATGCAAAAACACATTTAACACATTACAGAGAGACACAGATATAATGTGGCTCACCCAAGAGATGGGCTACATCCACACAGAAATTTCTAGTCCTTTTATTAGCATCCAGAAAGATGAAGGGATACAACCTACAACAACTCTTTTGCACTTCCTCTTCACACTCTCACATTCTCTCTGACACAATCACAGAGATTGTTAACAATACAATACCATACCCTTTCACAGCGCTTTTACAATTTTTTTCTTTTATAGCAAAAATACCATGGGAAAATACTACGGTTAACCCAATACCATGGGTCCACAAAACTGTTGGCCAACAAACATCCCAAAAAGAATTCTCAGGAGCTTTTCCCCTGAACCCCCATTTCTCGGGGGTGCTTCCCAAACTCCAAAGTTGGGGAACAAATGTACAGTAAACCTAGGGTACAAACATGACTGAATAACATCTATGAATATGGGAGATCAGTCTCAACAACCAACATGAAGGGTCTCCTTATTTAATATATGAGCAATATTTTCCTTTTTCTTTCTCATAAAAACATGTTTCCAATCCACCCCTTCCTCACTATCATCACCCACACTTTCCATATGGAAGATATATAACTCACAAACATTAAACACATAGGAAATATCAAGATCAACTGGTAAATCAACCATGTAAGCATTGTCATTAATTTTCCCAAGAATCTTGCAAGGAACGATTTTCTTATGCTTCAATTTGTGGCAGGTTCCTCTAGGAAACCACTCTTTCCATAAATAAACCATCACCAAATAACCTTCATTGAATATATGGTGTCGTCAGTGAGCATCTTTTATAATTTTGTTCTGCTCATTACTCGATTGCACCTTATGTCTCACTTGTTGCTGCAACTGTTGAATGTGTTCCACAAATGCTTCCCATCGTCATTAATTCTATCTCCAAGCGATAGATGCACCATATCTAGTACTCCCATAGGATTTCTCCATAAAAAACTTGAAATGGATATTTACCTGTAGATCTATTTACTAAACTATTGTAGGAAAATTCTGCTTGAGGTAAAGCCAAATCCTACTTTGTGGGCTTCTATCTAACAATGCTATGTAACAGGTTTCCCAAATTCTGATTTACTACCTCAATTTTCCCATCTGTTTGGGGTTGATAGGTACCACTGAACTATAATTTAGTCCTTATTTTCTTCCATAAATCCCTCCAAAAATTACCCAAAAAACAAGTATCTCTACCATAGGAAATCGTTTTTGGAACACCATGCAATCTAACAATTTCTGAAGAAAAAAAACAATTTTGTCACCTTTGATGCATCATTATTTTTCTTAAAAGAAATGAAATGAACCATTTTAGAGAACCTATCAAGAACTACAAAAATAGAGCATTCATCTTGTTGTGCGTTTGGGAGCCCAAACCATAGTCCATGCTAAGATATATCCATGGATCTATGGGGACTAATAATGGCATGTACAACCCTATTTTTTGAGTGTCCTTTAGCCATTTGACAAATACTACACCGTGCCACATACTTGGTTATATTTTTTCTCATCTTCGGCCAATAATACTTATCTTCGATTAAGGATAGCCTCTTATCCTTCACAAAATGTCAGGCCAAGCCGCTACTGTGAAGTTATCTGATAATATTTTCTCTCATAGAACCAATTGGAATGCATGGTTGTTTGCCTTTAAAGAGGTAGTCATCTTGCATAAAATATTCACTATGAATAAGTTCCATATTCCCAACAACTGGATTCTTTAACTGTTCCACAATCTTCTGAAAATTGTTACCAGTCACATAGAGATCCTTTAATACAACAAACCCATTTACTTGGTTTCCCATGGTAGTCAAAAGAATAATGTGTTGACTCAAATCATCTACAACTTGATTTTGATTTCCTAATTTGTGATTCAGAGCAAAGGTGTATCCTTGTAAAAAGGAAAACCATTTTGCATGTCTATTGTTCAATTTCTTTTGGGTGTTTACATATTTTAAAGAAATGTGATCAGTAAATAACACAAACTCTCTTAGAACTAAATAATGCCTCCAATGTTGCAATGCTTGCACAATTACATAGAATTCTACATCATATATGGAGTATTTATTTCTTATATCATTCAATTTTTTGCTAAAAAATGCAATTGGTTTACCTGCTTAGCTAAGTACAACTCTAGTGCCTACATGTGAGGCATCCTAGTCTACCTCAAAAACTTTATCAAAATATGGTAAGGATAATATAGGTGCCTCAGTTACCTTTTTCTTTAGATACTTAAATATTTCTTCAGTTTCATTCATCCACTTGAATGTTGTGCCTTTGGTGCAATTTGTTATGGGTGCTACAATACTACTAAAATTTTGAATAAATTTTTTGTAAAAGGTGTATATCCCATGAAAATTTATTACCTCTATTATGCTCCTAGGACTAGGCCACTCCAAAATTGCTATGGTCTTCTCTATATCCACCTTGACTCCTTCTGCTGAGATAAAAAAACCCAAAAATACCAAACTTTCTTGTAGGAACCTACATTTCTTTAGGTTTGCATAAATGTGATGTTTTCCCTGTTAAGTTTTCTTAATTTCCTTAGAAGATATCTTAAAACAAATTGTCACTAGTAAATCACTGAAAGAACAACAATCATAGAAACATAAGAAAAAAAGAACACAAAGATTTTCCTCATGGAAACCACAATGGATAAAACCCCGCAAAACTTCCTCAGTATAGAACTCAACCAAAGCAATGTAAAACCCATACAATTGCTTCTCTCTTCTTTCTGGTGCACTAATATTTCTCTATCTTGCAAAACTGCTTAAGTGAGTGAGTACAAATGAAGGGGAGAACCTCCCTATTTATATTATTCAGTTGACTTGACCTCTAACCTAACAAGGCTGACTTGTCTAACTGACTGGCTAGCTTGTCTAGTAAGACACAAAAAATAACATTTATTATATTGACACTTGGGTACTATTGACCCGACTTACATTTGTAGGTTTACATTAATTCTTTTAATGACTCTTACAAGACTAAACTCATCTTCTGAAGGAGGAACACATTCAATACATTTGAAATATATTTCGAAGTTACAATACTTTAACACTCCCTCTTAGCTAGGAAGGTATTCAACCACAATTGCAACTTCTACCACAACTGTACGACTGATTGGTTAGTCTCTATATGTCATAGGAAGTTTTGGAACATAATCATACATCTTCATCATCGATCTCAGCTGGATCATCTTCTGCAATATCAGTATGTGAATACTGAATCATCTTCTGTATGTACTCAAGCATCATCTATCATCATCTAAATCATATTCTATAACATCCGTATGTGAATGTTGAATCATCGTCTGTCACATCAGTATATGAATACTGAATTATCTTCTGGATCATATTCTATAACATAAGTATGTGGATACTAAATCATCATCTATCACGTCAGTATATGAATACTAAATCATCTTCTGGATCATATTCTATAGCATCAATATGTGGATACTAAGTCATATTCTGTCATACTAGCATGTGGATGCTAAATAAAATTTTGCTAGCATCAGTGTGTGAATATTGAAACATCAATATATATATATATATATATATATATATATATATANAACATAGAGATGTTGGAACATCAACATCACCATCAGTATAGAAATATTGAAGCAAACTCATCAACAATCATCAGTGTAACAACACTGAAACTATCTCAACAATCAGTCATCAATGTAACCATCACTAAAAATACCTCATCAATCAACTCAACAATCATTAGTATAACAATATTGAAACCATCATCTCAACAATCATCGGTATAACAATATTGAGACAAACATATTAGTAATCATCAATATAACAATATTGAAGCAAACATCTCAACAATCATCAGTATAACAATACTGAAGCAATCATCTCAACAATCAAATTTCCCTCTAACTATCTTGGATAAGTATCATGGTGAGTTCTCTAGTAGATCCATTCGGGCATTTTATCTAACTTACTAACCCTTTCGAGCCAACAATCCTAGTTAGACAGATGGAAATACCTAGGGACCAACAATCCTTTTCGTGGCTTACACACCCACTTGGGTTAAACTAATCTAGCCTTACATACTAATCCCCCTAGGATCAACATGCCTTGTCTAACTTTCTAACCCTTTCGGGACAACAAGCCTACCCAGACTTACCCTCTTCTAGACTGAGCTACCATCACTACATCCTTCTTCCATCTATTTTCACTCCCTATTTCGAGATAGATCCTTTTGGACTACACCAATCTTGTCTCAAAAGTATTCAAACTTTACATGAGCTAGAGACTTAGTTAACACATCTTCCACTTGTTCCTCTATAGGAACATACTTGATCTTTACAGATCATTTCTGAGCCATGTCCCAAATGAAATGATATCTAAATTCAAAATTTTTTGTCTTATCATGAAACATCGATTTTTTCGTCATCTTAATACAACTCTGATTATCACAAAAGATATCAGTAGCGTCTATCTCTGCATCAAATAGTCCTTCCAACATCTTTCAAATTCATACTGCTTCACTATAGGATGAACATACTGCAATGTATTCAGCCTCTATCATGCTAAGTGCAATACTGGTATGCTTTCTACTAAACCAAGAGATCATGCATGATCCCAGACTAAAGAAACATCTTGAGGTGATTTTTCTATACTTGGCACTTCCTTCCCAATATGAATATGTATATCCATGTAATCTAACCTTGCCACTAGATGCATATCTGAGCCCATAATCTAAAGTTCCCTTTAGATAACTCATTACATGTTTTTCTCCAATAAGGTGAATGTGTTTAGGATTCACCATATACTGACTTAGAGTGTTTACAAAAAAACATATATCTAGTCTTGTATTGGTTAGGTACATCATAGAACCAATAATCTATCTGTATAAAGTAGTATCAATTGCTTCTAAAGAATCATCATTTAATAACTTAAAACTTGTTGTCATCAGAGTAGTCATAGCCTTGGAATCTATCATTCCAAATATTTTTATAATTTCTACTGCATATTTTCCTTGGTTTAGGAAAATCTCGTCTGGATAGTGCCATACTTCAAGACCTATAAAGTAATGCATCATTCCAAGGTCTTTCATCTCAAACTCTGCAGCAATATTATTCTTACATTCGATGATGGGATTATCTTCTCATGTCAGGAACAAATCATCTACATATAGTAATAATATCATAATCCCATCATCCTCAATATTATAGTAGAGGTTGGAGTATGCTTTACTTTTGGTAAATCCTAAGATCATTAGAAATCCATCGATCCTCACATACCATGATCTGGTTTCTTGCTTTAACCCATACAATGTCTTCCTTAGTTTGCATACATGAGTTTTCTGATCATTAGTATCAAACCCTTGTGGTTGTTCAATATATACATCTTCTTCAATCAAGACATTTAGAAAGGTTGTCTTCACATCCATTTGATGCAGCCTCCACTTCATATTGGATGCAAAGGCAAGGATGGTTCTGATTGAGGTGTACCTAGCCACTGGTGCAAAGGTATCCTCATTGTCGATTCCCTTCTTTTGAGAGAATCCTCAAGCTACAAATCTTTCCTTGTACTTTTCTATACTACCATCTAATGAGTGTTTAGTTTTGAAGATCCATTTTGAGGATACCACTGATTTTTCTTTTTGGTCTGGGTACTATTTCCCACATATCATTCTTTATAATGGATTGTTACTCCTCTACCATTTCATCAACCCACTCCTTTTGTTTTATTTCTTCTTCAAAACATGTTGGTTCTTTATCAACTATATCACACATCAAAGCCATATAAATAGGGTAGCTTCTTTCTTTCTCGGATGGTTCCTTCTGGGGAACCATGTATTTTTTCTTCTTCGATTAATTCACGAGCCCAAGTAGGTTTTCTCTTTCGATAAATCATTTCACTAGGTAATTCTTCAGGTAACTGAGGTTATTTCATATCTTAATTCTTCATTCCTAACTAGTTTAGGAATTTCTGCAGCTTTGGTAATTTCATGCTCCTCTTCATCTTCCTTATCTTTCTTTGACCTTTCGAAAGTTGTATATTTGTCAAATGTGACATCTCTGATAAGTTCACTTTGACGGTATCCTGAGACATAGATTCAATAATCTTTTGATTGCTCACTATATCCTATAAACAATCCCTTCTTTCCTGAAGGATCTAACTTTGACCTTTTCTCCTTGTTAATGTGTATGTATACAGGAAAACCAAATATATTTAGGTGACTTACTTCAGGATTTTCTCTAGAAAACATTTCTTCTGGAGTTTTGTTCCCAAGCGCACTGTGGGAGATTCTATTATGTACATACACTGTTGTTATGGTTTCTTCTTCCCATAAGTACATCGATAGATCTTGATCATGTATCATAGCTTTCATAACTTCCATGATAGATCTATTCTTTCTTTCTGCCACACCATTTTGTTGTGGATTATAGGGAATGGTGAGCTCCCTCTTAATCCCATAATCCTTGTAACATTCATTAAATTCAATTTATGTGAACTCTCCTCCTCAATATATTTATTTTCTTTTCATGAGGTTTTATACTAGGGCCTTAAATTCATTAAACCTTTCAAACACTTCATCCTTCATTTTCAAGAAGTATATCCAAGCCTTGCAGGAATAGCATCAATAAAATAAGCATAATAAACATACCCACTTAATGAAGTGGTTTGCATGGGCCCAGATATGTATGAATGGATAATACTAATATTCCTTTTTCTTTCATGTCACTATTTGGATAAGGATTCTTAGTATTCTTTCCTTGTGCACATCCTTTGCACACTCCTTTATGTTCTATCTAAATTTCTGGTATACCGGTCACAACCTTGCTTACAATTGGTAGATCTTTGTAGTGAATATGAGCAAGCCTTGTGTGCCATAGATCGCATGGGTTTATAGTGATGTTTGTTAATGTTGAATCTACATGTCCCTTTAATTTGTAGAGTCCTCCTTCTTCAACTCCAATTTATACTGCATCATCTATGGTATTACCTTTTGTCCACATGAGAACTTTTCCATCCACAAAATAAACTCTGGAGCCTTTCTTGTCTAAGGCTGGAATAGAAAGAATATTCTTCGTTAGTCCTAGGACATATAGGACATATTTCATCTTCATGGGTTTTCCAGAGTCCAACTTATAGGATGCTTCTCATATTCCTTTGATGGGGTATTGGGAATCATATCCAAGCATTACTTTGTGTGGAGATTCCTTTTGTACAAGGCATGAGAGTGAATCCTTGTAACTTATCATGTGCTTGGAGGAACCACTATCTACTAGCCTGGTGTCATTTCCCAGTGAGATCGATCCTGTTAGAGAAGAGATCAATACATATTCTTCACTGGAGTCTTCATCCTTCTTTGCTTCCTATTCAACTTCTTAATCACTATCTTCAATAGCATGGGCCTAAAATATTTTCATATATTTAACTCTTTCTGCTTTCATGGGACAGTTGATGGAAATGTGTCCCAACTTGTGGAAAGTGAAACATTCATAATTTGAGAATTATTTCACGGACTTCTTAAACCCTTGATTCTTATGAGGATGGTCATGACTCTTCCTTTTGCCTTTGGTATGAGTTGTCAAGGCTTGATCCTCATTGTCATTTAGCTTTTCTTCTCTAGTTTCTATCCTTTCTTCTTATTGAACACATTATTCCCATAGCTTTCAAAATTTGGTTGATTCCTCAGATAAAGGCTTCCCAATCTCTTAGAATAGCATTTAAGGTTGTCATCCCAACTTCTTCTTCTTCAACCATATCATTAATGGCTTTTAACTGATCCTTGATTTGAGCTACGCTTGTAAAGTAAGACTGCATTGTATCTGACTTTTTAGCTCTTACACTTTTGAGGTGATTCCTCAGGGTCATGTTCCTATTAATGTTTCTTCCTTCAAATAAACCAGATAGAGCATCAAACATTTCTTTTGGAGTCTCCCTTGAGGATAGTTTAGAAATCAAGTTATCTTTGATGGAGTTAGCTATGATTATTTTAGCTATGATCATATCCTTCTTACACTTGGTCTTGACTTCATCTTCTTCTTGTCCTTTTACTTACTCCTTTACAAATCCATCTAGATCATTCTCTTATAGGATGAGCATGATCCTATAGTTCCATGATCTGAAGTTTTCAACACCTTCAAGATTTTCATATAGCTTGGTATTCTTTGTCATCTTTAAAAGAATGAGAACTTCAAATGGAATAAGGAGGAGTAGTAATTACTGGAAGAAAAAAACTTATGATTGAACTCTTGCTTGATGACCTAGGGTTTGATGTAGAAACCTTAATTTTTCAGTTGGGATCACTGATAGAGATCAGTGATGGAGAATATGCGCCTCGCTATGGAAAGGTAGATTGTATCTTTCTTTTTCTAAGATTGATGATGGAGTATCAGGAAAACTGAATCCCTAGTTTGTCCCGACAATAGTGACAGGTCCAAAAATGAAACTTCTTAGAATCCATTTATGTCTTCACATAAAGATGCACTCTTCAGTGGATATTTAAGAGACCCCTGTTTTCTAGTTGATCTATCGAGGTATTTGTTCGGATTAACAAACTGTAACTGTGTAGTGTTTCCTTTCAGGGTGGCTCTGATACCATGTTAAGTTTTCTTAATTTGCTTAGATGATATCTTAAAACAAATTGTCACTAGTAAGATCAACGAAATAACAACAATCACAAAAACATAAGAACACAAGAACACAAGAACACAAATATTTTCCTCAGGGAAACCACAAGGGAGAAAAACCCGGAAAACTTCCTCAGTATAGAACTCAACCAGAGTAGTGTAAAACCTAGACAACTGCTTCTCTCTTATTTTTGGTGCACTAATATTTCTCTCTCTTACAAAACAGCTTGAGTGAGTGATTACAAATGAAGGGGAGTTCCTCCCTATTTATATTATTAAGTTCAATTTACCTCTAACCTAATAGGGCCGACTTGTCTAACTGACTGGGCCAACTTGTCTAGCAAGACACCAAAAATAACATTTATTATATTGACACTTGGGTACTATTGACCCAACTTACATTCAGAGGTTTACATTAATTATTTCAATGAATCTTACAAGACCAAACTCACCTTTTGAAGGAGGAACACATTCAATACATATGCAATATCTTCCGAATTTACAATACTTTAACATTATCAACGTATCCAATATAATATTTAAATGTTGCATGTGATATTCTTTGTTTTTACTAAAAACTAGAATGTCATCAAAATAAATGACAACAAACTTACTAATGTAAGGTCAAAGCACAATATTCATCAACCTCATGAAGGTACTATGTGCATTGGACAACCCAAATGGCATCACCATACATTCATATATCCCATCCCTGGTCTTGAAGGCATTTTTTCATTCATCTCCTTCACAAATTCAAAACTCGTGGTATACACATCACAAATCAATTTTACTGAATGACTTTCCTATAAAATTTCCAAGGAATCCCCAATAATAGATGGCATGCATCCATTGGAATGACATCACACCATACCTCATCTTTATAACTCTTACCGATGGAAAAATTAATCAAACATCTTTTATTAATGGTGACTTCATTCCCTTTTTGAACCATGCAATTTAGTAAGGATGGGGATGTGTTTCGTAATTTCAAATTATCTACCATCTCTTTGGAAAGCATATTCTCACAACTTCCACTATCAACAATAACTTTACATACCTTTCCCCCAGAAGTGCACCTGATTCGAAAAATATTTGTCTGAAGCCATGAATCTTCATTGTTGCTACTCTTCCTTTGCTCTTTCTCGAGAATCACCATTGACCTTGGTATCATGACATTTTTCCCCATATAAGGTGGAACTTTAGATTCAAATCCTTCTTATTCATCCTCATCTTCGACCAAGTTCAAACTGGGTTGTTGTCCTTACTTCAGCTCTTACATGTTGTAATTTGAGCATTCAAATGCTCGATGACCCTCTACACCACACTTAAAACACCAATAAGGTCTTCCTCTTCCACCACTGTAGCCTCTACTCCTATGAAATCATCTTCCTCATGGTTGTTTCAAGTTACCTTGTCTAGTATCTTCTGTTTTTGTAGCTCCTTGGGATGATTCGCCTCTTCCATAATTAAAACTATTGTGTGAGGCAAACAATGTGCCCCTCCTTGCTCCTCTATTCCTTCAAGAAAATTGTTAGTTTTGTTTTCCCTCGGCCTTTAAGTCTAACCAATAAGCCTCTTCCACATTGCAAATCCTATGCATGCTCAATTCATCTTGAATAGAAATTTTCAAAAAATTCGCATACCTTGCATCCAGTTTCTCATCAGTTTCCTGGTGATCCACACGAATGGACAACTGATAAAACTCATATGTGAATTCCTCCACGGTAGACAAGTTTTTCTTCAAGATCTGAAATTTACGAAAAAGGGTTTGTGCATAGTTCAGCGGCAAAAAAAATTCTCACAATTTTTTTTTCCATCTTATCCCAAGTATTTATTTTGGCTTTTTCCTTTTTTTGTTCTGTCTTTTTGCACATGATCCCACCAGATCATGGTGTGACCCTTCAACTGTGTCCATGCAAATTTCATCCTTTTCTTCTGTCATAGGATTCCATTCAAAAAAATTTCCATGGAGTTCAACCAATCTATTAACTCCTCTGGTTTAAGACTCCTTGCATAGTCTAAAACTTCCATTTTGGTCCCATCATTTCTCCCTTCTAGAGCCCTACGCATCCTTCCTTCAAAAGGTATGCGTTCTACTTCTCTTCTTCATGCTTTGTGTGTTGATATACACCTCCTTGGTCTATCTCCTCATCAGATGCTTCTCTTTGTATTATCCTTTGATTATCCAGTATGTTCGTAAGATCTGCTACTTTCCTTTGGAGGTTTTGTATATCTCTACGCATCTGAGCAAGACTTGCTCTTCATCTTCCTCCCCATCCATCTTCCTACTCTAATACCAGATGATGTAGCCAATGAGATTTGATTCAATTCAGAAGATATAAAAACCATGAAAACACATGAGAGTGGAAAAATAACTATCTTTTTACTTATTCTCCATCCTAACTATTACAACGAAGGTCAAAACCTTTATAACTACTATCTAAGATTTCTAAAATCTGATATTTTCGAAAACTGCTAATTTTAGAAAATTAACGCATGGCTATGAAACTGATTACCAACTATAAAATAACTAGAGAGACACTAGTTGTGAACTCTCTTTTCTAATTAGGCTTATAACACTACTACATTTCGACCAAAAATTCGACGGCCGTATTGTCGGATTTTCGACACTTCCCTGTCGCATGTACGACACTATGATTTTTTTTTAAGCATCGGTGGCTTTTTGTCAGTTATCTGACATCTTTTTAATCCGTCGCTTAAGTGACACCTCAATTACCGTCTGTTAAATGTAAGGCGTCGGTTAAGCGACATGAAGAACCATCGGTGAAGTGACGGCGATAAAAAACAAGCGTTGGTTAAGTGACATGAAGAACCGTGGGTTAAGCGACGGAGATAACGATTAAGCGTCGGTTAAGCGACATGAGAAACCATTGATTAAGCGATGGAGATAGAGATTAAGCGTCAGTTAAGCGACATGAATAACCGTCGGTTAACCAACGCTAGTGAATTTTTTTTTCTTAAAATACCTGCAAATTGGGTGAGACATATATGTTATAACTTATAGCTGCAAGAGCAATGACATTCAGACAAATATAGAACGTGCTTAATACTCATATGGTTAGTACGACCAAGACTCTAAAGGCATATGGTTAGAAAGTAGCGAACAGATCTTTCAGCCATGAAAATCAATGTAATTTCATTTTATATTTTATGAAATCCCCGAGAACAACCAGCAGTATAGGCAAGCAACAAAAAGATTATTCGGCCTCCCAAATCAATGTAAATTTTCTTTATGGTTTATTGAAGTTATCTAGAGACTTGTCAACAGGGATAAATGAAAACCTATAGCTTTGCTGCCTCCCAAGTTGGACCACTACCTTTCCCCAAGATGCAAAATTTTGCATGATCTAAGAACTTACTTGTGCCCAACGCTCCCTCCTGTTTAGATTTCCAGTGGTTGGTTCTTGGAAAAGAAGACTAAGACCTTCCACAGTGCACTGCAAATAGGAAGTCACACATTCAATAAATAACCTTAAGATATGGAGGACATTGTTTTTAAGTGCAAAGCAGAAACATCACTAATGATGAATCACTAACAAATAACCATGAGGAATTAAAAACAGGTAAAAGACCGATCCATATGCTGTCTCACAGACACAGAACTTTGGAGAATGATAGGTTTATCATTTCTTTCAGATTATCAATAGCATTCAACGATTTTTTAGCATCCTTAGACAACCTCTGTTCACCACTTTTTGACTACCCTGAAGTACTTGCAATGGGCATGTCATCTTCCTTAGGTGCACCAGCAAACACTATAGAGCTCGAAGTTTCTCTTAAACCTTCATCATCGCCCCAATATTGAAGACTTAAATTTGTGAGCCCACACCCAAGTGCCACTACTACTGTTCCAGGTTGTGACATATATTGGCCTACATAAAAATGGAAGTTGGAACATGATATGTAAATGTAAACTGGTACAACAAAAAAATGAATGGTGAGCAGGAGAATTAAAAATGAAACAATTGAAAACTAATATCCACTTACTACTGAGAGATTGCATGGTCACACATTCCAATAGTCTATGGGCTTCCTTGGGTTAAGACAAAAAACGATTCTTATACTAATTCATAAAATATATTTCGACAGATTATCTCATCACAGTCAAAATATCAGTTGTATGCCCAAGGGCATCTGGTTTAAGTGGCAAGCAGTAAGGTGATATGGACTGTAATAACACAGACAGGTTCAAAACCCCCAAGAGGACTCAGATGAGCACCAGTGCAAAAGTGACAGGTGATTTTGACAACATTGAAACACCACTCGGTCCACTCCTAGTGCACACTTGGCCAAAGGATGGGCTGTAAGTTTCTACAATAAGCAACATTTCCCCCAAGAAAAAAATTGCTATATAGATGATTTAAGAAAATATTAAATAATGCTACTCTACCAAAAATGATTGTAGTGCTCGTGCTATATTGATTTGCTTGAAGATATTATAATTGGACTAAATGCAAGATATATAAAAAGAACATACCATACATTCCAACACCGTAAAAGGATCAGATGCATAGATTTAAGAAAGTACTGCAACTCTAGAAGGAGATGATCTTAGTGCTATTATTATGTCGATTTCTTTGAATGTGGGTTATTTATTAAAAACTCCATAATATGTCCTAACAACCTGTTACCCCTCTTTTGGCAAGGGGTATCAGTTGTCGATCTGTGGTTAAACTATAGATCAGTGATATGAGATTTGTGCAGTAGTATCAGATGGTCCAAAGTCCATGATACGCCTGGCCAGAAACAGAGGATCGTCCCTTGTTGTTTTGGTATCACTAACCTTAATCTTTACTTAGAATGTTTTCAAACATGATGGTATGTAGCATGAAATATCACAGTCGCACTTTCATAATAATTACACACACTTTGATCATTTCCCTGTCTTAGTCTAAACTTGTTGTTTCTCTTTTAACTAAAGCGAAGTAGGAAACTGTGATTGTCAAGCTTGAAGGAAAAGTTGAACAAAAGATCAAATATTTATAAGCCAAAATCAAGAATTTCTTGAATTTTTCCTTAAAAAAATAAATTTGACATCAATGCTTTAAACAATTCAAATCTTTTGCAATTAAGGAAGGCATATAAAAGTGGATCTCTGGACATGAAGATTAAAACAAAATATTCTAATGCAAGGGAACTTAAATCCCATCTTTCAAGTGGCTCTATCATCAAATCTCTT
Source organism: Pseudotsuga menziesii (assembly GCA_001517045.1). NCBI lineage: Eukaryota > Viridiplantae > Streptophyta > Pinopsida > Pinales > Pinaceae > Pseudotsuga > Pseudotsuga menziesii. Next base: position 243,018 of record LPNX011010504.1, read on the forward strand.
CTTACTATAAATAGCAGAGGCAGGCTTACAGCAGGAGAAGGTGACAAAGTAACAATCTTAGATGCGAGGAAACTTATTGGACAGCCAATTGTTGCACCTGTGACAACAGACAAGTCTAATGTGAAGCCTCTTTCCAGGAATTCAGTTCGATTTGAATTAGTTCATCTTGTTTTCAACTCTGCAAATGAGAACTATTTGAACATAGAAATACCTACTCTGAACTAGCCATTGATCCATGGCATGCAAGTAGTAGAACCCTGTTTGGATCACCTAGAAGAGAATGTGCCTGCAACTGGTCCTTCAAAGCATTGATATCATCCCATCCTGTCATAAATACCATGACAGCACTTGGTCTTCCATTTCTACAAATATGGCATAGGACAACTTCTATAAGATTAAAATCTATGCAATCGGGATTCCATCAAGCTATAGATTCTCATGTCCCATAGCTATACTTGGCAAAGTTAGCAGTCGCAAGCGCATCCTAAGAAGCAATACCAAATAACACAAGGATTCATTTAAACATGAAATTTTGAATTGTCCATATTTTTTAAAAATGAAGTAATTCAGAACTTAAACTTCAATAGATTGCACCTCAACAAGGTTAGCAAGCTGGCTCTTCTTCTTCCTCAGTGCTTGCTTCTGTGTTTTCCATATCTTGTATTGTCCATAATCATCCAATTGGTTAAATAATGTCAATGTGTAGCTTGTTGTCTCTAAAAAAATTTCTAAAAAATGTGCTCGTACTGGGTGTGTAAATCCCTGCAACAAAGAATATTCACAAATAACAGAAATACATAAGCATCTTACATTCATATGGATATCCTTACACGTTCCATTTCCCTTTCAAACTGAGAATGAGCAAATAAAAAGTTGGGACGCAATAGTTATCATCATATCATGTGATATCATGCAAGACATATATTTACAACTTCATCTGTTCTTAACTACTTTTACAATGGCCCTCCCTCTAGACAATCAAAATGTGAATGTGGCCAAGATCAAAGGCAGAGAAAGCATTTGTTTGCTGTCATACATACTTCAAAACAGAATCCAGAACGATGAAAGGAAAACATTAATGGGCAAAATGTCAGATTGATTGTTGGCTTATGGAAACTATGAAGAATCTCTTCATTTGCAACATAGTTGTCACCAACAACCCTTTCAAAACAAGATAGAGCATGAAATACATTTACCAATAAAATGTGCATGAGATGTTGTCATACATACTTCAAAACAGAATCCAGAACGATGAAAGGAAAACATTAATGGGCAAAATGTCAGATTGATTGTTGGCTTATGGAAACTGTGAAGAATCTCTTCATTTGCAACATAGTTGTCACCAACAACCCTTTCAAAACAAGTTAGAGCATGAAATACATTTACCAATAAAATGTGCATGAGAAGCCGTATGCATTCAGATGGCCCATGCATCAGTACACACACAGATATCTATGATTAGAAACATCCAAGAATTTGCTCAAAAAAATCAAAAATATATTTGAAGGAATGAGCCAAATCCAACAGAAACACTACAGGTAATGCCCATAGACATAGGGGCAACATAAAACTCTTGAAACACATTATGGAGTAGTAACCAAACGATGTGTTTGTTGGGCCAGAGCTTCATATATATCTCATTTGTTGATTTCATCAAAAGGCTTTACCATGAAGGAAAGATACAGGAAGCAACAACTATATTAATATCACTTGAAAGAGGAACACTGTAAATTATGGATAATTTATTAATATCACTTGGCATTCTTCTATTTACAAAGAATCTTGTCACCAACTTAATGAAGAACATGTCAGTGCTCTTTTACGAATACTACAGCCACAGCTTTCAGTTGATGAAAGAATGGAGGGGGTTGGTATTTCAGATATGTCCTATGAAAAACACTTCCTTGAACATTTTCACAAAGCATGCTTTAACTTGTTACATGAACTTGTTATGAGGCGTGCCTTATCCATCAAACTTGAAGAACACCTAGTAAATCAAGTTCTGAAGGTAGAGGATGGGAGGTTTTCTTATACCGATGATGCTCTTGTTCTTGTAGCTCGCATTATTATTATAAGGACATCCACAGGGTCCAGTTTGGGAGATGACTCCTTAAGACTCAAAATCTGCAAAGGCTACGCTGGTTTTATTGTTGAGAAAGTGAAAGCTACATATTCAGGGTGCTTAAATATCCAAGAAGTTTTTGCAAGTATTCCATCCCTATTTCATTTGGAAGTTCTTCTCATGGCTTTTCATTCTTCAAATGCATTTGAAAAAGTCAAAATGGCAGAGAATATTTTTTCTACCCTCAGCAATGTAAGTTGTCCTCCAGTGGAACTTAACAACACACAATTGGTTTGCTGGTCTTTGCTAATTTCAATACTGATGTTGATTCTTCGGCACATGATTCTCCACTCTACAACCTTCCCATCCTGGTTGATGTTCAATATAAGAAATAAGTTAATACAGATTACACAAGGAGGAACTTTTCAACTTCCCACAGGAACAGGCTATTTAGAATCATGGGTATATCATGTGATACAAAGTGTTATAAATGTAAATGAGGGAGTCATAGAAGAGCATGGAATGGCTGATCTCTTTCAGCAACTGATTGACGTTAGTGGGGTTCATAACTGGGGTATTGTAGAACACAAAGTTCTTCAAGAGAGGACACATTTTGGATAGAACAGACATCTAAAGATACTTCATTACTCACTTTGTGAGCAGTTAGTTTTTTGTGTATTGAAGGATGGGAAATCAAGCGTTTTGCTGAAAATATTGACATCCCTTTTGAGCATGCATGTCGAGGCACTGCGAAAAGCTATGCTTTTTGTTCTTGATGGAAAAGAATGCGAAGATGATGCACTGTTTTCACTAAATTTGCTGCTTCAAGCAGGTTATGACAAGTCAAAGCAGGTTACAACATTATGTTTTTATTTTGAGTTGGCCAATTAAGGAAAGATATAAACCTTGAATAATAAAAATTGCCAATTTAAGCTTTTCATTAAGCATTTTTCCCATTGGCTAAATTTTCTTTAAATTTTCACTGTATGTCAATATCCCAAGTTCTTTAAGAAATGTGTTTTCAGTTTCAACATCTGCTACATGTTTTCTTAAAGTACCCCATGAGGTAACTTCAGTAAGTTTCAGAAAATAACTTCGATTTATCATACTGAACAGTACTGAGTATAGAGTTTTCTATGGTAAGGGAAACAAAATTATGGAGTTTTCTTCTAATAATTTTAAGTCTCTTTGAAGCTGTGTACCATACATGGGTTGAGTAGCTAACCTGATACATGGTCCAACCCCAATCGTCCTGAACTTGACTCTATTGCAACTGCATTCACAGCATTTGAGTCATCTAACTTTTCAATGCGACCAACCTGCATGGCTGTACCAGGCATCTCATCACCAATAGGTGCAGCGGAATGAGATTTTCCACCCTCACTTTTATGCCTGTTTTGGTCAGTTTCATGAATACCATTTCCCCTTATGGTACTCTCACCATTTTCCATTCTAACCCTGATAGAAATTGCTGTTCCCATTGTTGAATTTTCCTCACCATTACCAACAGGAGTTGGTTGTTTCAAATTAGTGTTTCCGATGTCAGCTCCAGCACTTCCATCACTCTCCCCTATTATACTTGCTGCACTACCTTTTTTAGCAGAGTTCTTCACTTTCACTGCCTCCTCTGTGTCCTCTGCACCATGAGGTCATATTGGGACACCAAGCATAGGCTCCAAGAATGATGTCCAAAGCCTCATCACTTTCTCAAATTGTTCCATCGTTGTACATACCTCATCACAGGAGTACTTAATAATTTGATATAAGTCTTCATGAATGTCAGAATCAGGATATTCAAACTGCAGATTAGGGATTATTGGTCTTCTATTCCCAGTAGCGATAGCAAGAAGTACATCATCCTCCTTCCTCTTCTTCTCATTTATTTCTTTAATCTCTGCCAGAAGAGCTATTTAACAAGTGATAAAATATTGCTTAAGATATATATAAGCAATTAATAATACAATACAAAAGAGAGAATTGAAATAGCACCAATCCAGAAATCATGAACTACATTAACAAGAGCACTAATCAATACAATATTCTCTCATCATATATGATACAATGGTAACAAAATTTATAAATCAAACAAAGAAAACATAAAAACCCTTTCTTAATTTTAATGGTACACAGTACACTCCCTATATCACCAAGGGAAAAAAGAGGCCATTCTTCTTCTAGCTGAAAAGGAAAAACAAAAAGGGAGTTCACAACCAAATGTTGTAGGAGACTCAAAACCATCTGTATGCATAAATGGTAACCAAATTCAATGAATCTGAGACAGAGAGCTCTGGTATTTCTTTTGAGTTTCTCCATTATAGTGATATCTTGCATGAGAAGTAGAAACACCATGTTGGAGAAGAACGTGTGGGTGAACCAAGAACAAGCCGTAGCAAGGAGGCAAAGGAACATTTCTAAAATATAATTGGTAAGTGTATTACATATTGTTGATATTTTGCTTATGAGGTCTGCACATATTACAAATTTGTGTGCAAACATATATTGGAATGTGCGGATGAAGAATCTAGTCTTCAAGATAAATTTTGTGCATTGGTTGTACAAATGAAACCTGGGGAAGGAAAATATCAGGCAAGGGATATTTTAATTACAAAAAGTAATGGGGAAACTCTCCAAGTCAATTTGAAGGTAATACACATTAGTGAAATGTTGGAAATAAACCTTGAAGTTGTAGGGTTTGACCATGTGTTTGGAATCATTTGCATATAGAAGATGAGCATGTTGTAGAAGGAGTTATTAAAAATGTCATGAATGATACGGTTTTTGAAGGATTTGGGAGTTAACTCCGTGCCTTCTTATAGCTATTATTTTGATCCACCCCCCACATGATACTATAGACCCTGGCAGAAAGTGCCAAAAGGTTGAATGCCTTCACCCTACTTAGTGTATGGGGTGCTGTATGCCCTTATAAACCACTTGCTTCAGGCATAAATCTTAGTGATTTAGTGAAGTGGTAGCAACACTTTTTCTCTTTTCGGGACGATCTTAACCCAGAGAATTTTTATTAATTCATACAACATTACCGGTTCAATGTGTGAAGGATATTGAATTCTTGAGGATCGCTACCAAGGAATCCATAGAGAGGGAAAACACACACACTATTGCTAACGTAACAAAATATATCAAGAAAGTGGAAGGCTAACTTGATGATAGGAGTTATGAGAGAGTTCTAATTTTCATGGAAGTATGTTGTCATATCAGAGGATGTGTAGTAGGATGGAAGGCAACGAATTCCCTGAGAAGATTGTATTTGGTGACATAGTTGACGTTATGTTATGTACAAGTGGTATCTAACCTGTTGGAAGATAGAGACGAGTGTACATAGTAACATAAAGGATGTTGGTCATAAGGATCGATATGAAGAAGATGGAGATGTGGATCCTCATGTGAAAGAGAGTGCAATTGGAAGTGACCATATAAACCCAGGAAATGGTAATAGCACATCCCTAAGGATGCAAACGGTAGTTAAATTATAAGATACATTTAACATAAATGTCGAGGATGGTAAATCCTTGGAAATGAATATTTTTGTTGTTGGACAACAACATGAAATATCATATTTGGAAGCACATTTTATTGTGAAGTTTGGTTTTTATTTAGAGTCGTTGTATGTTATTAACACCATGAATTTTAAAATCATACATAAGAGATGTCCTGAGGAGGATGGTCTTTATGGAAATGAGAGAAGTGTTGCATTCTAGGAGAAGAATGTGAAGGATGAACAACTCATGTTGCTTATCATATTAGAGCAGTAGGATAGGGATGCAGTATGCCCTGTTGGGCATGGATGTTTGAAGGTTGTAAGCATTGTTGAGAATAAGTTTTTGCAGAGTGTATACCTCGTTCGTTTTGCAGAGAACTTGTGGAAAAAGAGGAAAAATAAATAAAGGGGGGATTTTCCTTAAACTCTTTGAGCAAGATGCTCAAAGTTTCTTACCAAGGGTGTTTGATGTAGGAGCATCCTTGGCCTTGTGTGGTCAACCTCACCCAAAATATTTTGATTCTGTGTTAGTTGTTGTAGGATGGAATAAGATCATTGCAGATCCATACTGCTGAGGTTGTAGATTTGTTGTTGTGGGAGTATTCACATGAACTAAGGTAGACCACGGATCCACATGTTCTATGTGGACTTCATTAAAACCAATATTGGGTCATATGATATGGGAAGAGGAGTAATTTTATAAATGGCCAAGGAAGTTGAACTGTCAAAATTGTCTGCCTCCCCAATTGAAAACAAAGGGATAGAAGAAAAGGGTTTAAAATAAACTGATTGCAAATGAGGAGGGGAATCATTTTTTGATTGGTTGGTCAATTGGTAGAATAAGCTCTAGATAGTGGAGAAAGGAGGCAACAAATCCATGCCCTAGGTAGAGCAACATGCATGTAGAAAGATCTAGAGCGAAACCAGCAAGCAAACTATTGGCCAAGTGAATGTATTCTAAAGAAGGGGAGGTTGAGACCCCCTATATTTCATTCTCGTTGTAAATGTTCTAATTCAATCAAATCCAAATAAATGCAATGCACTGATGTGGAATTCTCGACCTAAACTTACCAACAAATACGAAAAATGCCAAACCCATTTCCCTACAAAATTTGTTTTTCCCAAAACCCTAAATGACCTCAATCTCCAAAAAAGAAAAAATTGTGCGGTGCTCTGGTGTGCTAATAATCAAGCAGTCCTATAATCGCTTGCCTATGATGGTCTAGAATACAAAGGCTGACACTATTGGTGTAAACCATGCAAGCACTGAACATTTTCTATGAATGAATGTGCCTGTCCCCATTCCCGTGCCACAACAGAAAGTGCAAAACAAATTCAGAATATCAACACCACAGGGGCAGATGATGGTTTAATTGGGAAGCCATTTTCACATAAACAGAACAAACTGAGGAACTGAGAACCAACCTTGACATCGTAGAACTTGATGTAGAAGCGTGACTTGGGTACATTGACTTTGCTCTCCAGTGTGGCGGCAATGGCTGCGCTGAGCTTCTTGTTGGTATTGGACCCCAACCCTCCAATGGACACCAATTCCCCATACGTTGCCGGTTCCTGAGTACCCCCAAATGAAATCGCTACCGACCCTTTCAGCTGCACCATCACATACTGCCAAAACATAATGTTAAATACATTAAATCCCCAATTAGAAATATTGACAAAAGGAGGGCTTGTATTTGGTATCCGTCCATTATTCGTAGGTGTGACCATATGATTTAATTAAGAAATGATTGGACGTGGTTGCAATTTGTGTGGGGAAGGAAAAAGGGTAGCCTACACATTATGATCCCCTAAATACAAATTTCTAATTTGTACCAATTGTGCAAATTCATCAAAATATGCATCGAAGTGTACTAAGAATCATATTATTTTCCTTTCGTCACCCCTCCATACATATATATGCCTATTGGCTTCCCCTCTCCTAGGTTTTGTGAAACATGGCTCTAAAATCTCATGTATGATTTAAAAAGCACACAAATAAATTTTTCAATCAACCACATAATCTTACTCAAGCAATTATTCTCTAAATGAACTATGTTGATGTACACAAACATATAACTAACACACTAATTTATATCAATCAATGGTTAATGAGGGTCAAAACTTATATGCTAGGGTGTAGGCAAGGGTGGGACAAGGTAAACTAGGCATGTAGCAGGAGGTTATGGGTATTTTTTTAAGCAACATTATAAGTGAAACAATGCGTTGGCATAAACATTATTTTATGCCAATGCACTGGCATAAACTTGCATCATATAAGGCCAAAAATAAATTCATTTTCATAATAAAACCAAAGGAAAACTTAATAGAGTTTGTGCAATAATGTATGAAAAATATAGAGCTAACATATTATAACCACACCTTGTTGATATGTGCATGCTACATATCCCACATGGAGACCAAATATCACCTCTTAAGGCATCGTATTGTAGTTTGAGGTCATGTTGATGACTAATGATCCTTAGAGGTGAATTTATTGTGTAAGTCCCTAATTTTTCTCCCTTTACTATTGTTACGGCCTTGACACCTATCCCTATTGCACAAAAACTCATAAATATGTCCAGATATCACTTATTTGTCAAATATCTACTTTAAATCATATATTTTGTGGTTTGAGGCCTTTATCATGGCCTATTAGCTTACTAGTCATAATTTAGAGCATAAATGCATCAATTTCTCTCCCAACCATGGTTTGAGACTCATTCATAGTGCACAAAACCTCATATTAACACTCTCATACCACTACGAGGACAATGATGTCCAATATATACCATGTTGTATGGTTTGTGTCCTTATTCATGGACCTTGGTCCTTAGAAGCTTCATATAGGGTCTAATAGTTTTATTTTCCTCCAACGCCTATTGGAAAGGCCTTGCCACCCATTGCTTTCATCCAATGCATTTTTTTTATCCAAGGAGTTGTTGATCATGTCATATAGCTTTATTTTATATTACTATGAAAATAAGAAATTATATATGTAGAAACATAAAAAGAATCATAAAATAATCATGGATATCTCTTCAAGGCCTTTGAGATGAGCTGGAAAACAAAACTTCAAAAATTGATATCAAGGTAGAAATTTATGGGAAATTCATGTGTGCATTATATAATGCATGTGTGGTATTGAAATCAAATGTTTTTTAGGTAGGATAGTTTCCACTCACTCAAGGCGCCGTCGCTTAAGCGACACTTATGAGGCGAGCCGTCCCTTAAGCGACGCTTATGAGACTAGTCATCGCTTAAGCGACGCTTATGGCCACATTTTCAAAAAAAAAAATCTTTGTGATTTTTGGTAGGTTTAAAAAAAGAAATCCACGCGCCGTTGGATTTTTCCGTCGGATTTTGAATCAAAATGTAGTAGTGTAAACGAAGAGATAATTGTTAATTATAAATTTTAAAAAATCCTACAAAACACTAAAACCTCAATTTGAGACCTTATATGAAGGAATTTGGCCTCAGAAAAGTGTCAAAAAAAACCTTTAATAGGAAGGATATTATCGACCACTACATTGAACATTTATAAACGCAACTTCCTTTCAAATTTGATCCCAAACGGATAACCGAATCAAATGTTATGACCCCCAAAAATCCCTGCCTTTATTCTCTTTTATTTTTTAATTTTTTTTTATAAATTTTTTCTCTTTTTTTATCCTTTAGAAATAACTACATCAAAGAAGAAGAAGGAATAAGTTTGAGAAGTGTTCAAGAGCTCAATCTCGTGGACTTCAAAAGTGATTGAGAGCCAAAACTCTGTAAAATTAAAGAATCCAAGTAAAGTCTGAGTTGGTTATGCATGTAGCCGCAACTGCCATATTTTGTCACAATAATATATATTTATAATGTTCATGTGTTTAGTTTCAAGTATATTTCATGTTGCACATATTCAACTAAATTTTAAATTGAAATTTGTTATATAATTAAATAAATGTGTTTTACAATTAAATAGCTAATTTAAATTTTGAGTCTATATGTTCAAGTATATTTCATGTTGCACATCTTAGCTAAATTTCAGATTGAAATTTGTTATATAATTAAATAAATGTGTTTTACAATTTTGCTAATTTAAGTTTGAATTCTATATGTTCTTGGTTTTATAATTTTTTCTAATATCTGTTTTTAGTCGACATGTGAGTGTGATAGACGGGACACATATCATCCACTTGGGTTGTAGAAAGCGCCTCTCAGTGCAACAAGTTTTTTGAAGTGAGAGTTTGTCAAAGCAAAAGTCTGTCGAATTAAAAGTACGTCAAAAGTTTGTCAAAATAAAGGAAGGTGTGAAGACTTGTCGAAGTAAAATTTGCATGTCGAAGTGAAATTTGTGTCAAAGTGGGGTTTCCCAAAATAAGTGTGTCGAAGCTCAAGTAAATCAAGTAGTTACTATGTAGTTCGAATTAAGTGGTTTTAACTGTACAATTTTTCCTGGATCTAGTATTACAGAAAGTTTAGGAAGAGTATAAACTTTGTTTTTAAAAAAAGGGAAGGTTATTTTAATAAAATTAAAATTTTAAAAATGGATTCCACTTCAGGTGGACAAATGTAAAGTATGCAAACTCTGATTTTTACAAGCAAGAATTATGAATATTTCCTCTAATCATGAAGGCTTTGTTCAAAGCTCAAGATGTATTGAATATAGTTCAAATTGGCTATACAAAACCAGCAGATCGGGAAGCATATAATGCCCTCACACAATCTAAGAAGGATGCCTTGAGGGAATAGAGGAAGAAAGATGGAAAACATTCATTTTCAATACATCAAGCAATGCATGAAATCATACTCCTAAGAGTAGCAGCAACAAAAACTGCTAAGAGGCATCATATACACTAGAAACTTCTTATCAAGGTTTGGACAAGGTAAAGGTTGTTAAATTGCAGATTCTAAGAAGATATTTTGAATCTCTATCAATGAAAGATACAGATTCAATAGGATCTTTTTATAATTGAGTTATTAGCCTGATATATCAAAATAAATCCCATGGAGAAACCATAGAAGACATAAGGGTTGTCAAAAAAATTCTTAGAATTACTCCCCCAAAGTTTGAATCTTTAGTTTTGACTCTGTAAGAAAACAAGGATTTGAACAATTTTACATTTGTTGAATTGCAATCCTCACTCATCATTCATGAACATATAATAAATAGAAAAAATACATCATTAGAAGTTGAATTTTCAGCACAGTCATCCATAGGCCATGGAAGAGAAAGGGGGAGATGAAATTCTAGAGGAAGAGGATGGATTTTCTCAAGAGGAGGACGTAGCAGCAGCCCTACTACTATTGTTGGTAGAGGTCAAAATCAGAACTTCAGTCATCCAAGTGGCCAAAGATTTGATAAATTAAAAAATACAATGTTATTATTGCAAGAAATATGGGAATTTTGCATATGAATGTAGGAAGAATCATCATGACCAAAGAAAGTAATGTCAAAACCAATCAAGTAACACCAACACATCGACTAGCAAAATGTTTTTGGCACTTGCATCCCCAATTGAATATAATGTTGTCCAAGAAATTCCATGTGATATATAGTATTTAGATTCAAGCTGCAATAATCATATGACTGGTAATTTAAATTTGTTTTCCAGTATGGATAAATCAGTTCAAACGAATGTCATGCTTGGAAACAATATCCAAGTTATTGTTTTGGGAAAAGGAATTGTTGGTATTTTAACCAAACATGGGGAGTAGAAAATTATGCCTGATGTATACTATGTTGAATGTCTAAAGCACAATTTAATGAGTATTGGATAGTTGTTACAAAAACGTTATAGAGTTTACATGGAAGATAAGCATTGTGTGATTATGGACATATATCCAACCAAATAGTTGATAGAAAAGGTACAGATGACAAGAAATCGCGTCTTTCCCTTAAGGATAAGGTCTGACATGAAGGGAAAGACAACTCAAGTTGTTCATGGAGTACAAAATGAATATTTAGGAGTTGTATTCAAGGCGGAAAGAAAAGAAGCATACAAGCACTGCGGCAAGGAAGAAAAAGACAGTGGTAAATAAATACAAGCACCATTTTAGTCAAAGGTTTAGGATGAATCCTATTTTTGGCATTTCATATTTGGACATCTGAATTTTTGAGTGATGAAGCTACTACACACGAATAATATGATGAAAGGATTTCCATTAATTGAAAAACCAGAAATAAATTGTGAAGGATACATTGTTGGCAAGAAGCATAGAGATACTTTTCCAGTCACAAAGTGATATAGAGCACCCACACCACTTGAAATTGTGAACTATGATATTTGTGGGCCAATGCAAACTCCACCCATAGGAGGATGCAATTATTTTCTCACATGAATTGATGATTTCATAATAAAAAATGGGTTTATTTCTCAAAACATAAACCCGATGCATTTGGATGTTTTCAGCAGTTCAAGGCACTTGTGGAGAAACAAAGTGGATATTGCATCGAGATATTAAGGACATACTGAGGTGGTGAATATGTCCCAAATGATTTTATTTTTTGTAAGACTCATGGTATACACCAACAATTTACTATGTGATACACACCTCAACAGAACAATGTCGTGGAAAGGAAGAACATAACAATTATGGATATGGAATGTAGTATGATGGAATCCAAGCATTTGACAAATGAATATTGGGTTGAGGCAATGGTGACTATTGTTTACATAATGAAGAGTGTGAATAAAAAATTTCCTCAAGAAGCTTGGACAGGTATGAAACATAGTGCTTCGCATTTAAAAGTTTTTGGTTGTGTCACATATAAACATATTCCAAATGAACTAAGGAAGAAAATAGATAGTAAGGGACATAAATGTGTTTTTGTTGGGTACTCAAAAGATACAAAAGCATATAAATTGTATGACCCTGTTACAAGGAAGGTAATTATCAGTTTTGATGTTCAGTTTGTTGAAAATGAAGCATGGGATGTAACTATAGAGAAGAATATCAAAATTGTGTTGCATGATGCACATGATGACATGAAAAAGGAAGTGGTTGAAACATCGTATCTAAGCCAAAATGTCATAGCACCATCCACCCCCAGGACTGTGTGACATGTTTTAGCACAAGCTACTTCGACCCAGGTCGCAACTCAAGTTACACTAGAAAACACACCAAGAGCGAAACAAAATCCATCAAGTAGTTAGAGGAGTTTGACATCTTCAAATCCAATAAAACTAGAATTTTGCATGAAATATATGATGTTGATACATCAAATTATTCTCAATTTTTGCATTATCTTATCAAATTGATGATCCTCTAACAATTGATCAAATTGTGGAAGATGAAGTATGGGCATAAGCCATGGATGAAGAAATTGAATGTATATAAAAGATTCAAACATGGAAGATTGTAGATGTTCTTAAAGAAAAGGATGTAATAAGCGTCAAATGGATTTATAAAACCAAGCAAGATGCAGATGGGAAGTTGTTATAGCGGATTTCACCACTCTAGGTGAATCACAATTTGTATGGCCTTCCCCTGTCCCGCTGCAGAATCTTTAGACCCCATGGACCATTTTTTGTCCTTTGATGTTTCCTTGATCATCCCTAAAAACATAAGAAAAATGATATACGTGGATTTTAACCCGATAACCGCATACATACGCGGGTTTGACCCATATAACCGCGTACATCGAGATGTGTGCATAATCCAAATCATTTTGGAGTTTTCCTTGACATGGATCCAACTCATTCAACTCCTGGCCTTCCATATGCCTTGAGATCGCTCGGATTCAACCTTTAAGTATCCCTTTGAAAGCTATATAAGGAACCCCTTGGTACATTGAAGGCAAGAAGAGAGAATTGAGAGCAAAGAAACTATAGTCCATTATTGCTGGAACTTATGGTTGAGTTTGCATCCCTTTGTCCCTTGGAGCAATTTTGTGTTCTTCCCAAGCTTGCCTTTTGCTTGTGAGCTTGCTATTGAGAGATGGAGGATTGAAGTGGTGGAGGCCCAAGTGGGGGATTCAGTTTCTCTGGTTCGCAGACGTACCGTCAGAGGTTGTATCTATCTTGTAATCTCTTATTTATATTAATAGAAATATCTTTTCCTATCCAATGATGTGTATTTGAATGAATATTTTATCCATGGGAATATGTCAAATGCTTTTACATTATTGATTATATATGCTAGAATAGATCTAACACCATGATATATATTATGCTTGTATTGTTTACTTGTTGTTGAGGAAGTATTCTATCAATTCAAGCTGAAGATTGGAAATCTCAATGGGGATCTACTTCAACCGTCCAGAATAAGGTACGAGGTCTGATCCTTTAGTGTTAGACATTTATTTCTATTGCATATTGGGAAAGATTGATTTCTGGAGTCAAGCTGTCTATTGTGGTACCCCAAGCCATAGGAATTTATCTCCGTAACAGAATTGGCGACTCCGCTGGGGAGTTCCTAGTAGTTGTCCTTTGGGGGGTTGATTTCTTGGCATTCAATGTATTTGAATTGCTCTTTTTCTCTTGTTTCTGTGTCAGTTCTGGGGGCATGCATGCCTGGTAGAGTCTGATTGGTGTGAAGTCTATCTCAGCCTGCCTATTTTCCTTGTTTTATGCATCTTTTCTTCCTGTACGTGGGTTTTTGATTTACAGTCACGTATACACGCGGTTTCCTCTATGATTTCCGCGTATACACGCGGGTTTACTGCGAAAAGTCACTTATACCCTTGATTTTGTCTTTTTGGGGAAGATAATTGGTTGCTGGGTGAATGCTGTTAGTTGTTGAGTCTCCTTTGGCACTTCCTGAGCCTGTTTAGACCTCTGTTTCTAACCAGAAACGTTTTTTAAGCCTCAATTTTTTTTTTAGGAAAGTTCTTGTCATGGCATTTTCGATTTTTTTTTTTGAGATTAGTGCATTAGAGTTCTTTTACCTTAGTGCTTTGCTTGAATGCTGTTTATGTGTGCTTGCAGAGTCTGAGGGTGGTAGAATCATTCTTTTGCTTTTTGCATCTCTTTTATTTTAAAAAAATCCATAAATATTTGCTTATCATCATGCATTGCATTTTGTACTTTGCATTGTACTTGCACTAGATCTAGATTTGCTTTGGAGTACTAGTTAGGACTTCATATAGGAAAAATTTGCATTCATTTGAAGAATAATTGTGCATTTCATGTAGTAGCATACCCTGTTTTCATGGACACAATGCATTTACATTCATTGTTAGGTGTACATTTTACTTCTTGTTGCGTCATAACACCACTAGTTGCACAAACATGTCCTATTTTTGAGTAATAAAGCCAACTAAAATCAACGCTAAAGTAAAATGAATTACACTCTTTTCTTTTCTAGGGTGCACCAACAAGCTTAGGTTTTAGGATCTTGGAATAGTTCATTGTAAGTTAATTCTCCAAGATCACTAAACAACAACATCTAGGTGTCTGTCCAGGTGAGTGTGTGAAATCCTTGGTATAACCATTGTTCTCAGGATCCTCCTCTCAAACGGGAGTTAAGCACGAGGCAGTGTGAGCGGTTATTGATTGGGATGACCCCTATTCATAATTGAGTGGCACCGGAGATATTTCTAGGATTGTATTTGTATCTGGGGGCTCTTTCGAGAGTTTCGGGCTTTGCTACCCTGCCCATACGGTCAATCCTGCCTGCGACTGTCCACCTGAGCTTTGATTATATTGAGGTGACCTTAGTGACCTTACGTAGGATATCGAGGGGGTACTTATAGAGGTTATTCTACAGGTGTCCCGGCCAGGTTGGGGTCGGACAGCAAAGTTGCTTTACATGTTGAAGCTGAGGGCCACAATAATTGGTTACGTACCTCTGCTTGTTGTGTATGGGAGTCTCAGGCCTCTCCTAGGCGAGACATACCTGCTTCATTCGGGAGATAATTTATCCAGCCCTTGTTTTCTTGCATTTGGCTTTAGATTTTATTAGTGATTGCTCTGTGCATGCTAGTTGGCCTAGGGTTTACGTAAATAGAGAGTCTTTGCTATTTTTTGAGTCGTTGTGGATTCGAGTGCAGTTCCGCGCCGTTCTCATCGGTTAGCAGGTCTTCCGCCCTCTAATTCTTCTCCTCCTTTGGGAGAGAGACCTAGACAGTCCAGGCGGACTATGTCACACATCAATTCACACACCATAGGGGACCATTCAAAGGATATTCTTGAACCACCCCCTCCCATTCATATTGACGACGGGGAACTTACTCCTACGTACGATCCATCACCCGACCTAGCTGAGTTTGGTCCCATTATTTCTCAGATAGGAGCCTTGCACAATAGACCTACTCACTCTAGGGTGGATTCCCCATTGACATGTTATTGGTATGGAATGCCGGAAGATGCCGAGACTCACTTTGAACCTGCCAGCACTAGGTATGGTAGTTATGCTACGTCTAGTTTCCCTGCACACGATTTGACATTTCATGTAGAATATGACTTTGAGCCTAACACTATGCCTGGGGGCAATCCCATTCCTTACCTTGTGGAGAGGTTTGGGAGTACTAGTCACATTGCACCTTCTGTCCTAGTGGTGGAAGCTACATCATATCTCCCTCCTAGGTCTAGGGTTAGCAATCCAATTAGGATACCAGATCCGAGACGAGTGACGATAGGTGGTAGTACATATCTTATTACTCAGATTCCTTCATCCTCGGTTCTGAGTTCTTCAAATGTACATCCTCCACCTTACTCACATGGTCCTTCGAGCCGGTATATGGCTACAAGTCAGGTCCATACTGTGGTTACTAGGCCAATTGTGTCTCAAGTTCACATACCGCCTGCTGCTTCGGGAGGCTATGTTCACACTTCTAGAGGTCAACTTGCTACGTTCGGAGCCTATATTCCTACATCCGGTCTGTATATCCCTACTTCCTGAGCTTATCTTCATACCTACGGAGTGTCTCATGGGACATCGCATGCGATGACCTATGGACCTTATTATGGGACTCAGTATGGACAGGTTTCTTCACCTTACGGTGACAAGTATCAACAACCTGCTTATTCTCCTAATTACGGCTTCGTAGCTCCTACTAGTCAAGGTCTACCATATTATGGTACTTCCACGCCACCCTATATAAGTCAGACAGGAGGAGGACACTATGGCTAGGGCCATGGTGGTGCTCAACCCTATGTGAACCAAGGAGCAGTCCATCGACCTCATCATCCTAGGCTCCCTTTCCTCGCAACGCTTAACCTTCCTGACTTATCGAGACTTACGAACGATCCTATGGCTCACGACCCTGCTTGGTCGACTGTCCCTACCAATCTTCCTTCGGACATACCTAAGTTCGAAGGAAAACTAGGAGAGGATCTGAGCGAACACGTTACTACGTTTCACCTTTGGTGCTCTTCAAATTCATTACATCAAGACTCAGTCCGTTTGAGACTATTTCAACGCACCCTCACAGGGCCTGCTACGAAATGGTATATAGAGTTACCTAAGGGAGCTTTCGCTTTGTTCGACGACCTTGTGATGACTTTTCTTAATCACTTCCAGCTACCAGTGCGCTATGACGTTGGTACTAAACTCTTGTTGACATTTCGACAAGATAAAGCCACCCATATTTCTGATCATATTCAAGAGTGGCGTAGATAGAAGAGATTAATTAAAGCCTTTATACCGCTGGAGTTCCTTCTCGAGTGGTTCCTCAAATCGTTATTGCCATATATAGCGAAGGATGTTTCCACATTCGGAGTGCAGAATGAGGAACAAGCGATTTTTAGGGCGCAGAAACTGGAATTGATCTATGCTCAGTCCAGTTTGTTGTATGAGATTATTCCCAACGCTCCTTGTTCCAGTTTCGATCCCAAAGTCAAACCTGGACCACATGTCGATGGCATTGTGGGTTGTGCAAGTGCAAAACCTGTGGATTCGGTTGCAAAACAAGTTAGTCATTTGTCGCTCAACCAATCTGCTTCGGGCCAAGCTACGACTTTGTCTCAACCCGCCCAAATGACGAATATACTTTCTGTGCAATCGTCGGACTAGAAGAGTAACTAGCAGCCTGGGCGGAATAGAAGAAAGGGTAAGAATAATAATCGAAAGGGTGGGAATAAGAATGAGAATGCTACCAATAATGACAAGAATGGTAAAAATGCTAGGGGGGACAAGCAAGCGAAACGTAAGGTTAAATTCCCTTGCAAGCTATGTAAGGATGATCACCTCACATACTTGTGCCCTCGGATTGATGAAGCTTCGAGATAATTAGCACAAGGCCCAGCTATGCTAACGAACCCTTTACCGCATAACTAGAATATGAACTCGAAGTCCCATGACCAATCTAGTGAGAATGATCCACCAGAGACCAGTGCTCGTGGGTGCATTAACATGGTCCGAGCTGCGAAAGTTATGACTCATGCGAAAGATTATAGTTCGTCACAACCCAGCCCAGGCAAAGAACCTAGTCCACTAGGAACCCCTTTGCGCATTGAGAAACCTACGGATAAACTTGAGGCTGCACCTCACATTCCTAAGGGAGTCTTTAAGCGTTTAGGGCATAATCCAAATGCCCGAGCCACCCAGAATTATTCAGTTGTCGAGGATTTGGGACACACTCCTTGTGTGATGTCTGCATTGGAAGTGCTTCAGAGTTGTCCTTCGCAAAGGAAGGTGTTGCTTTCTGCTCTTGGTGTGAACAGAGATGACTCTTCCTCGGTGATAAAATTTGAAACCGCAGGAATGCAGCCTCGCTTGCCCTACTAGTGTCTCTTTTGGTGCACGTAGAATGTCTTAATATGATCGTCAAGCGTACTATGATTAATGAGGGCGTTGGGGCTTCTGTGATGTCTTTGTCCTGTTGGAAGGGTCTGGGTTCTCTTGAGCTTTCTAAATCAGTGACTATGTTAACTGCTTTTAATGGGAGATATTTTAGGCCGCACGGCATCCTTCCTTCCCTTAAAGTTTGTTTGGGGGGGAAGACCGTTGTGATAGAGGTTTAGGTGGTTGATGCACCCCTTGACTACAATCTCTTGCTGGGTAGGAACTGGATGTATAGTATGCAAGCTGTTGCTTCTTCCTTGTTCCGCGTTGTATGCTTTCCACATAACGGGAAGATTGTAATGATTGATCAAATGGCATTCAAGAATCCTTCGGTTACCGCATCTTCAGGAGCTACGATCCCGATCGTTGATCACTCTCAGCCGGCAACTGGGAGTGTGGGTGTAGGTATGTATCCATCCCTTATGGGAAGCTTTAGTTGTCCTGCACCGATCCTCATGATAGGATCTTGTTCCGATGAGGCTTCGACTTCTACGACCTCGGTGTCTTTTCACACGACTCATATGGAATACCCTTGGATTCTTCCTACACTAAGCACTTCAAGTGAGCCTGTCGAGAACAGCGTGTCGTTGCTTACAGCCATGATTGCTTATCAAGCTAATCTTAAGAGTGTTGCAGAGCCTTGTTCTTCCTCTTCACGGATGGAGGAGGAAGACCCCTATGTGTGACCGACATGGGAAGTACAGTCTTCTCATGTCCATGATTACCTTGACATGATTTTCCCTTCAGATGAAGTGATTATCAAGGCTATGTCGGGAGTCGAGCCACCTTGGGAGGAACTTCATCATAGATCATACTTCCTTCCACCGCTTGACCATTTTGAGCATGAGGATTATAGGGAGATTCTTAGTCAGAGAGTTGGTAGTCCTATGGTTCCATTAAGCTCTCCTGGTTCGATGGCTGATGGAAACATGGAGAACATATCTTCCACAATTCCTATCAACATCTCTCGCAATCCTGGCACCATTGAGAATGTCTATATTGGGGCAGAATGTTCCCATGCTGAGATTCTCGAATATACCGAGCTATTCAAGGAATTCTGTGATGTTTTTTCTTGGTCTTATGATGAGATGCCAGGTATTGACCCTCGGATTGTCGAGCATGAGATTAATACTTACCCCAATGCTAAGCCTATTCAACAACGTTTACACACCATGAATCCTAGGAAATCACTCGCCGTTAAGGCAGAGATAGAGAAGCTGTTGAAAGCCGGTTTCATCTATCCCGTTCCCTTGATGGAGTGGGTTTCAAACCCCGTTCTGGTGGATAAGAAGCAGGGAGAGATCTGTATATGCACTGATCTCCATGATTTGAATCGTGCCTGTCCTAAGGATAAATTCCCCACACCATTTATAGATCATATTTTGGATGAGTGTGCGGGTAGCAAGGTGTTCTCCTTCATGGACGGCTTTTCTGGGTATAATCAGATCCAGATTAAACCTGAGGACCAACACAAGACTACATTAGTATTTGTCCTTGGGGAACGTTTGCATATCATAAAATGCCTTTCGGCCTTAAAAACACCGGAGCTACATTTCAGCGGGTGATGACCTTGATCTTCCATGATCTCAAGTCTATTATCGAAGTATTTTTGGATGACCTTGCTGCCCATTCTCGTATGAGAATGCGTCATCCCTATCACTTGAGATTGGTATTCGAAATATGTCGGCACTATTCAGTTAGATTGAATCCTCATAAGTGCATCTTTTGCATGAAGTCAGGTCGTTTGTTAGGATTCATCGTTTCAAAGGAGGGTATAAGAGTGGACCCTTTGAAGGTTGAGGCAATACTTCAGTTGTCTCCCCCGAAGAACATTCGTCATATTCAGTGTTTGCAAGGCATGGAAAACTTCTTACGAAGATTTGTTGTCAACTTTGCCAATTTGACTAGAGGTTTCATGTGTCTCTTGAAGAAGGATACTCCCTTTGAGTGGGATGAGCGAGCCCAGGAGTCCTTCGATGCACTCAAGCGAGCCCTAGCATCGGCCCCGGTGATTATTCCTCCTGATTATAGCCGTGATTTTCTATTATATGTGGCCACGTCCTTAGAGACGATTGGTATGGTTTTGGTTTAGGAGGATGAGGAGCTCCAAGAGCATGCCATATATTATTTGAGCCGAAACCTTATTGACACAGAGATTCATTATTCTCATGTCGAGAAGCTTGCTTTAGCTGTCGTACATGCGGTTCAGCATTTGAGACATTATAATATCCTTCGCCAAACCTTGGTTGTGGCCCATGTCAATCCATTTCAGTTCTTCCTCACACGAAGGATGATTGGGGGAAAGTATAATAAATGGATTGTCATTATGTAGGAATTCGATCTCGAATTTGTTTCGGCAAAATCGAAGAAGTCGTTAATTTTTGCAGAGCTTATATCGGATTTCCCGAGCGAGGACGAGGAGTTGGTTTGTGAAGATACGTTTGTCGATGAACACATCTTCTTAATCTCAACGTCTAACCCATGGTATGGAGATATCATAGTATATCTGCAAACACAGAGGACCCCTACTCACCTCTCACGAGATGAACGACGACAATTATGTCACGTCTCCAAGAACTACCTTATAGTGGACAATACTTTGTACAGCCATGGGGTAGATTCCATTTTATGAAATTGTTTAACTCATGACGAGGCTGAGGTTTTGCTGAATGATTGCCACGGAGGGGCGTGTGGTGGTCATTTATCTGGGATTTCTACAGCTCAAAATATTTTGAGAGCGGGTTATTTCTGGCCGTTGATCTTTAAAGATTGTGTTGATGCGGTCAAGAGGTGCCACCCTTGCCAGGTGTTCGAACATAATATTTTCTCGAAACCTACCCCGTTACATCCTATTATCACTGCCGGTCCCTTCACTAAGTGGGGGCTCTATTTTATGGATTGCAACCCAGCTTCAACTGGGGGGCACTATCATATTATAGTGGCTATTGATTATTTCATGAAATGGGCTGAGGCTATGCCTATAGTAAAATCTGACGGTGAGACAGCCACTCACTTTGTATTCAACCAAATCATTACTCGGTTCAGGATTCCGAAAGAGCTTGTCACTGACCATGGCTCATACTTTCAGAACCGTATGATGGAAGAGTTGGCATCCAAGTTAGGGTATAAGCAAGAGCACTCCTCTTCTTACTATCCTCAAGTGAATGGATAGGTAGAGGCAGTGAATAAATCACTCAAATCCATTCTCCGACGAACCATCGCACAAAGCAAGACGAATTGGCATATTATGTTATACCCTGCTTTGTGGGCATATCGAACCGCGGTTAAGACTGCCACTGGTTTTTCTCCATATCAGCTCGTACATGGAGTGGAGTCGATATTGCCAGTTGAATGCAAGATTTCTTCGTTGAAGCTAGCTATGGAACTCTTACCAGACACTTCACCTTTGGAGGAGCGTTTGGTTCACCTTGAGCAACTTGATGAGCAGCGTCGAGATGCCTTGGTGGATCTAGAGGTTAATAAATTTCGCGTTAAGGTCCAGTACGATAATTTTGTCCATCCAAGAGTGTTTAGTGAAGGAGACTTGGTCCTCTTGTGGGATCAACCAAAAGAACCCTTGGGGGTAGGGAAATTCAATCCTATGTGGCGTGGTCCTTACGTGGTCAAGCGTGTCTTACAGAAGGGTGCCTCTGAGTTAGTCGATTACGAAGGCACAGCTTTGGCAGAGCCTAGAAATGGGCTCTATCTCAAAAAATACTATGCATAATATTTAGCCAAGGCTGCTTGTTGTATATTATTGTACAGCTTTTGCATAGTTAGGTCTTTTTCTTATCATGATCAGGTTTGTGATTAGTTTCCGTTTCTTGTGGCAGATGTCAATGGAATCTTCCACCTATGTAGGATCCGTAGATGGTGCAAGCCATCACACTCAACACTCAGCCTTTGCTGCTTGGGTGATTTATACTCCTATGGGTCAGGTACTATCTTCAGGAGGTGTATGTCTACGGCCATCTTCCAACAATGTTGCTGAATATAGTACCGTTATTGAGCTTCTACGGGATGCCATTTCGCATGGCGTTCTATCTCTTGAGGTACGTCTTGATTCGAAGTTAGTAGTGTCACAGCTCAATGGTTTGTACCATGTTAGAGATCCGACGTTATTGAGAAGGTTCTTACGTGTGAGATTGTTAGAATGACAATTTGACAGTATAACATATATACACATTCCAAGAAATAATAATCAAGTTGCTAACTCATATGCTAACTACGTGTTAGATTGGCATTTGTCTCATTCATAATAAATTAATCACAAACATTTTTACACATGTAAATAAATAAACTGATCACCATAAAACTTTTTTATATATAAAAAATGTGGTAATACATAGTGTCATATACAAAAGTGGAGCTTTCAAAGCTTCCATCATATAATACACGGTCGTACAAAACATATACACTCCCAAGTGTCTAATCCTATGGAGGAGGAGGAGGGTTGTGATCATGGAATGTCACCACAGCTCTAGCTAGCCGTCGAAATAAACGCACCCATACGCGTGGAACACCCACCACCTGTCGCTGCATGGCCTCAGGCAAGTCCTCGACTTGCGCCATGGGAACTCTATGAGTCAATTTCACAAAGTTGGTATGAATGCTCTGGAGCGTTCACTCCGCATCCACACCCATGATGTCATCGCCTCTTCCCCTTCGTCTATGATGAGGGAAGCCCTCTGGTTGCCATGGTCCCACATCTGCACATACATGGTAGATGTCACTATGTGTTGTCACCCAAAAACATGTCTTTTTTATTCCACATAATCAAGAAAATACAAAAAAAAATTAAATAATTCAAAAATTTTTAAAAAGAGTGAGAGTCGAGATTCGGTACCTATCTCACCATATGCCGATCCTGGTGGTAATGGAATGTTCGGATCCCCCCAGAATTCTATCCCTGCATAGGGGTAGTCATCTATGGCAATAATCTATCGTCGCCACCATGGAAAGAAGTCAGTTGGATATGGGTTGGCCACCCTACCACCCCCCAGTCTACGCACAGCATCTACCCAACGCCGTTGGGCTGGATCTCGAACCCCGTGGAGAGGAATGTCCACTCTAGGGCTCAATCCTGGAACACGCTCGAAGAAAAACGTGCTCAGAATGCTGTTGAACCCTAAGTTCTGTATCTTGCCTGCCTTACACTCACTGAGCTGGTGTTTCATGTTGCTCAGTAGTGTAGTACTCCAGTTGTATACGGTTGGTCTCATACACTCCATCGCATAGAACATCAGTGGCCGCGAGGCCTGATAGAGTGATGCTAAGCCTGCTATCCTGCCCAGAGTCAGTAATATGGCCTTTAGGCCCAGCACCTGTATAGCATTGGTGGGGACTTGACTCCCCACCTTCTTCGTATCTGGGTAGCAATACACAGCTATGTACTCGTCGATAGTAAGGCCACCTCCTGGCCCACCTTGGGAATGAAGGTTCACCACCTCCCCTCATCTAGATAGACCTGTGATAAATTATATGTCCTCCACCTCTATGGTGAGGGACATCCCATCTATACAGAAGGACTCCAAGTCTGGATCCCAATAGTCTACCAGCATCTGTAGAAGTCTTGGTTTGGCCCTCAAACCACCAAGACACCAAAACTTGTAGAGTCCGCAACCACAAAGAGCTTGTTGAGACATTA
This sequence comes from Pseudotsuga menziesii, assembly GCA_001517045.1. Classification (NCBI taxonomy): domain Eukaryota; kingdom Viridiplantae; phylum Streptophyta; class Pinopsida; order Pinales; family Pinaceae; genus Pseudotsuga; species Pseudotsuga menziesii. The sequence goes on from LPNX011010504.1 coordinate 266,934, forward strand.
TGTCGGCCCTTACTACTTCCTCTACTTCACCATGCTCGCGGTCTCTCCACTCTAGCACCATCCTGCAAGAAAATTTGCAAAATTGCCCATTAGATTCTTGTAAAATCTTATGCGCGGCCTCATACATGACTGTTTTGCAAACAGCCGCGTATGTACGCGATTTCTAGCCCCTTTTCTGCGTATAGCCATCCCTATACATGGAAAAAGCTTCGATATCTGCGTGGGCCGCAGCGCTCATGTAGAAATGGCCATAAGAACCTCATTTAACCATGAAAATCAACAAAAATTATATCAAAATGCAATCTGAGAGCATGAGTAAATACCTGGAAGAAACAGTTGTGAATTCCGCCAGCTGGATCTCCTGGAATTTGCAGTTGAAAATCAGAGCTCCAATGGGTAAAAGTTTCAAATGATTTATATTTTTTACTATTTATAGAAAAATTTTCAAATATTTGAAAATTTTTACCCCCTTTCCTATAGTTTTGACATTTTCTAACCATTTTGGACCGTTTTTGACATAATTGGTGATGTAGAAGACCTTTTTCAGTGCCGTTTCAGCCATTGGATTGACCCGTTCGTGCCGATATCAGGTATCATGTCTAAACTGGCATATAGGTTAGGTTCACCACCGTTTGCATTTTGCATGACCTTATGACCATATCATCATGTCCTTAGGTACGAACCCACTCTATTATGTCACGGAACCTTCTTGCTACTTTAGAAGTGGCATGGTATGAGCGGTAGAGCTTCACCTTACATGGGTACCCTAGTTAGCACCTTATTTGCATTTGGTGCCCATGCCGACGTTTTCTCCTTTAGGGTGTGGGAGTCCGTTGTATAGTACTGCCATGACATTTCACAAGAGCCTCATACTCCTCTTGATCTTCTGCTGGCCTGTTTCCCTCAGGACTCCCCTATGTCAAGTTGTGATTGCATTATCATGAGCTTTGCCTGCCTTATTGAGCTTTATGCCAACTCCCCTGACATTGCATTTCAGCCATATAGCCCGAGCTTGTCTCATGTCTATCCATGCAGAGCCATTTTTTATATCCTTCGTAGCTTGATTTCTCTTTTTACCGAGAGGGGATTTTCCCCCGAGTGTCGATATCCTACACATGTATCCTTACATTGAGCATAGGTATGTTCCACTGCTTGGAACTAGTTTTTTTTCCCTTATGACACTCGTCTCCTCCTAGTTTGTAACTATAAAGCTAGTTTATTCTTTTTTCAAGCTTTTCAAATAACTGAAAAAGTCCAAAAACACCAAAAAACCAAAAAGTCGGACAAGGAAAGATGTTATCTTTGGCAGTTGTCGAGTTGTGTCGCTTTGAACAGAGCACTGTATATCACATCCATTGGTTGGGTTATAGTTTGACTTTAGGAGCTGTACTCATTTATCTGAGTTTATCTCCATCGACTGGTTAAGCTTCCAGTCCCTATGGAGCCTCTGTTGATGCCTCCTATGTCATAGAGATGTCCCAGTTTGTATATCGAATCTATGCTGCCTTCATTCAGTCACCATACACCGTTATGCTCTTATTCAAAGGAAGTTGAAACCTGAGTCGGCCATTCCTCAGTTATCTTGACTTTGCATGTCGGCCATTCCCGATACAGTTACTGGTTCGTGCACCTTATGATTGAGTCCTTCCACATTATACATCTTTGCTGAGTACCTCGTGTTGGATGATGGGGGATGCCTTAATGCCCTCCTTCCAACGGATTTCATCCCGTCAACTTCAAATCATTTATTCTAGGATTGGAATCTAGAGTCATTTTGAGTGCCTTGAGACTTGCAGTCATCAGTGGCAGGTTCTCTCGCCATCGACAGTTTCTTGGGAATACATCAATGTCCCCTGATCAATGGATTCTCTCAAGTGTTCGACCTCAACACATTTATTCACACTTGTTAGTTTGCACTCTAGTACCTTGATTCCCATTTTCATTATCGGTGGGTGATCTCGCGTCTGTTAACGGTATACATTAATGACTGGTAATCAGACGATGGACTACTATGTTCGACCTCGACACCTCTATTCACATAGTAGGACATGTACTTGTAGCGGTTTGTGTAGAAGACCTTCCAGATTGGTGGCATCTCTTATATGCTACCTCCTTGATCGTGCCAGTGTTCATGCAGCTCTCGTGACTTGATTCCAGTATATGTCAGATATTTCCACCCACTATGGAGATCTTGATCTATTATATATCTTCAACCATTTTGGAGATCATGGTCCTTTGTATATCTTCATCATGGAGATTCTGATCTATGTATATTGTACGTGGTGATAACCACATAGGTGACATCATGTATTATGCCTATTCATGGCCATTGTACTCTTATGTATCCGGGACTGCTATATGTACTTGTAGTTATATGCATAGTTGTATTATTGTACTATGCTGATTGGGTGGCTAGTCTTCCATTTGGGATCCTTCATCACTCCACTTTTGGGATGGACTTATAATGTATTTCGACCATCGTATAACCCCTCTGATGTCACCACTCTAGGTGAATCACACTTTGTATGGCCTTCCCCTGTCCCGCTGCAGACTCTTTAGACCCCATGGACCATTTTTTGTCCTTTGATGTTTCCTTGATCATCCCTAAAAACATAAGAAAAATGATATACGCGGATTTTAACCCGATAACTGTGTACATACGCGGGTTTGACCCATATAACCGCGTACATCGGGATGTGTGCATAATCCAAATCCTTTTGGAGTTTTCCTTGACATGGATCCGACTCATTTGACTCCTGGCCTTCCATATGCCTTGATATCGCTCGGATTCGACCTTTCATTATCCCTTTGAAAGCTATATAAGGAACCCCTTGGTACATTGAAGGCAAGAAGAGAGAATTGAGAGCAAAGAAACTATAGTCCATTGTTGTCGGAACTTATGCTTGAGTCTGCATCCCTTTGTCCCTTGGAGCACTTTTGTGTTCTTCCCAAGCTTTCCTTTTGCTTGTGAGCTTGCTATTGAGAGATGGAGGATTGAAGTGGTGGAGGCCCAAGTGGGGGATTCAGTTTCTCCAATTCGCAGACGTGCTGTCAGAGTTTGTATCTATCTTGTAATCTCTTATTTATATTAATAGAATTATCTTTTCCTGTCCAATGATGTGTATTTGAATGAATATTTTATCCATGGGAATATGTCGAATGCTTTTACATTATTGATTATATATGCTAGAATAGATCTAACACCATGATAAATAGTATGCTTGTATTGTTTACTTGTTGTTGAGGAAGTATTCTATCAATTCAAGCTGAAGATTGGAAAGCTCAATGGGGATCTACTTCAACCGTCCAGAATAAGGTACGAGGTCTGATCCTTTAGTGTTAGACATTTATTTCTATTGCATATTGGGAAATATTGATTTCTGGAGTCAAGCTGTCTGTTGTGGTACCCCAAGCCATAGGAATTTCTCTTCGTAACAGAAGTGTAGAAGCACAAGGAAATATTAGTTGCAAGAGGGTTCACACAACAACCCAACATAGACTTCAATTAAACATTTTCATTTGTTGCATTCATGGACACGGTCATAGTAGTTTTTTCCATAACTATGCACAAAAAATGGCTAGTTTATGGAATGTATGTTAAATATGCATTTTTAAATGGTTATTTGGAGGAAAAAGTGTATACGAAATAGCCACAAGGATACGAGGTTCCAAGGAAAGAAGAGAAAGTGTACAGGATGAAAAGGGCACTTTAGGTATTGAAACAAGCTCCTAGAGCTTGGTATAGCCACATTGATTCCTATCTAAATCAAAATGGATTTCATAGAAGTGAATGTGAACCAACGTTGTAGATCAAAGTCAACAAGCAAGTTAAGATGTTAATTTTTTTCTTATATGTATATGATTTAATATTTACCGGTGATTTTGGCATAGAATATTTTAGATTAGTCATGGAAAGTGAATTTGAAATTATTAATTTGGGGCTTATAAAGTATTTTATAGGAATTGAAGTCCAACAATCTAAAAGTGTTATATTTATATCAGATTCCAAGTATGAAAATGAATCCTTATAGAGATTTAAAATGATTAATTGTTAGGCAACCCCAACACCAATAATAATAGGATTGAAATTGAGCAAGGATGATGATGAATGTAGATCGTATGTTGTTTGAAAGGTTGGTTTGTAGCCTAATCTATCTTACTGCGATAAGAATAGACATCATTTATGGAGTCATTTTGATCTCAATATTTATGGAGTCACCAAAAGACTCTCATTGGTAAGTAGGAAAAAGGATTATGAGGTACGTATGTGGAAAAAAATATTTTGGTATTTTGTACTCAAGCTCAAAAAATTTCAGTCTTATTGGATATACTAACAGCGATAGTGGAGGTAGCATATATGACAGGAAAATCACCTCTAGGTATACATTTCAATTTGGTACAGGTGTTATTTCATGGATGTCAAAGAAACATCCCAATGTGACACTCTCTTCAGCAGAAGCAGTGTATGTCACAGCTACAAGTGTCGCATGTCAAGAAGTTTGGTGTGGAGGATGTTAAAATACTTGTCGCAGAACAAATAAGAACACACATCAATATATTGTGGCAATAGTTCAGCCATTTCATTGGAAAATAACCATGTGTCCACAAGAGAACCAAGTATATTGACACAAGGTATCACTTCATCAAAGAATTGGTAACTAACAAATAAATTTGCTTAGAATTTTGTAGGTCTAAAGATCAGCTAGCTGGAATATTTACAAAACCAATGGAAAGGGACACATTCTAGTATCTACGAAGTTGTTTATGAGTGAAAAATTATGCTCAGTGAATTTTATTATGCACAGAGAAAGTTCCATCTTTGAATGTTTTATAAAATTTTATTTTAATTATCCCCAGTTTCTTATAATTAAGGGGGAGTGTTGGAAATATTAATTACAATCTGATGTCTATCAAATATTTTTTGGATCAGTCAAAGTAAATAGAAGTACAATTTTGTCAGTATGTCTATCAGGATATGGAGTTTACAATTTAAGCAGCCGCACAGTATTTCAAAATTCAAGTTGTTAGGTATATTTTAGTCAAGAATTTATTTACAGTCTTTAATGTTACTCAATAGATTCCAAGAGAATCCAAATTAAGTTTGTGCATTTGTAGATGAAAAATGGATGAAAAATAGAGTCTGAAGGAGAAGAATATAGTAAGAAAGGAGAAGAAGAAGAAGAAGAAAGAAGTACAAGAAGTGTTCAAGAGATAAAGTGCGTCATCTTCATATGCTATTGAGATCCCAAACTTCACACCAAAATTATATTTAATATTTTACCTTTTAAATTTTTCTTTAATGTATTGGGGTTGTCGAAGTATAATTTTGTGTCGAAGTGCATGATATTCTTTGCATAACAAAAATAACCTTTTAATATTATAATTTTGTTGAAGTTATATTTTTCCAAAGTAAAATTATGTCGAGTAACTTTCCTGACAAAATTTTGTCGAAGTAAAGGAAAGTGTGAATATTTTTCAAAGTAAACCAATCGAAGTAAAACCGGTCTTTAATGTTACTCGATAGCTTCCAAGAGAATCCAAATTACGTTTGTGCATATGTAGATGAAAAATCGATGAAAAACAGAGTCTAGAGGAGAAGAATAGAGTAAGAAAGGAGAAGAAGAAGAAGAAGAAGAAAGAAGTCTGAGAATTGTTCAAGAGATTAAGCGCATCGTATTCATATGTTATTGAGATCGTTGTCGAAGTGGATGATATCCTTTGCATAACAAAAATAACCTTTTAATATTATAAGTTTGTTGAAGTTAGAGTTTTCCAAAGTAAAATTATGTTGAGTAAAATCCCGACAAAATTTTGTCAAAGTAAAGGAAAGTGTGAATATTTGTCAAAGTAAACCAATCAAAGTAAAATTTGTGTGTCGAAATGAAATTTGTGCCGAAGTGGGTTTCCCAAAATAAGTGTGTCAAAGCTCAAGTAAATCAATTATTTATTGCACAGTTCAAATTAAGTGATTTTAATTGCTTAGATTTTCCTAGAATAAACTCCTAGAGAAATAATCGTTCTTGAAAATCAATCATCGTATTGCATGTGCACTCTTAAAAATGTAAAATGAAAAAAAAACTTTAAAAAAAACAAGAATTGTGATTTATTCAAAACAATATCATCTTTTTTGCAAAATGGTATCATGGCAAACAAAATGTTCTGTGTGGAGCTAGTTATATAACATCTCCCCTGAGAATTGAAACTTTGGGATGCAAATCCAATAAGAGATAAAGGATGCTAAAAATTGGGTGGCTTCTCGGTTTGGCTTCAATGTTGACTTCGGCTTTCGAGTATTGGCATAAGGGCCTTCCATAACTAGTAGAGTCATTTAACTTGTGGCTAGTGAGCACTGATAAGTCACAAGTTAAATGTCACCAACAAGATACTTGTTCTTCATGTGTAGTTAAGTGTCCATTATCGATGCATCGGCTACAATTTATTCATGCACAACGACCACTCATCTATGCATA
>LPNX011010504.1:275103-299061 GCA_001517045.1 Pseudotsuga menziesii
GAAGATCATAGGCTCTATTCCACCACAAATTCTAAGATATAAACACCTATATATGTGGCATGCAATCTATAACATCTAAATATCACATTCAAAATACTTCTTTTTATCATTGAGAGAGTCTCCACCACAAATAAGACGTATTGTGAAATCATTAGGGAACTATAATGTGTTCATGCTCAAACTAAGGGGGCACACTACATAAGACAATTATGTTTCCTTTGACAACTACCTAATCATTGAACAACTTCTTCCTTTCTAACTTCGGTTTCTAAAGTGATCAAATATAGCTTGCATGGTTACTCTGCAAGTACTCCTAAATATTGAGAGACTCTAGAAATTTTTACATTAGAATACTCCTGCAAATCACTAACTTGCAACCTCAACTCCATGCAATCTTGTTAATAATGACAACTAAACTAATGTGTTTATGAGAAGTTTTCATAACGGGCATAACCAACAGTGATTTTACTCATGTAACTTATTTCATGAAGTATATAGTACATGTTTGGGATACATAATCTAATTGTAGTCAGAGAGGTTGAGGTCTATCATGTAATATATCGTTCTTCATTAATGAGCTTCAATACTTTTCCTGCGTGGATGTTTCCCCATATGGGGTTTTACCACATTAAAATCTATGTCTATGATGTGCTTTCTTCTTAATTTTTTCATATAAATTATTAACAACAAGTGGTATCAGAGCCCATGTGAGAGATACATCTATGAGACATCTGTCATTGCCGGACTGTGGAGAAAATCTCGTGAAGAAAGAGGATCCTTTGTTGAACATGGAGATAAGGTTTGTTACTATTGGACCATGAGGAATGTGTGAGGGCCTTGTTGATGCGTTGCGTAGAGAGGAATCTTTTCCATCACTCGAAGCCTATCTAAAAGAAGAAGCTATGTGCATGGAGAATATGTTGACCATGGAACTGATCTTGCATCTCCCGTGAGGGGAGCGTCGTAGAGTCTTCCCATCCCATAGCCATATGAAGCATCCGCGTGAAGGAATAATTATTTGTTTGAGCAGTTTATTGGTCGCTCATGGACAAGGGATTCTTTAGTCGCACATGGATAAGAAATAGACCAAAATTTCCTTACTGGAGAGGAGAACTCCTGTTGGTGCAGATTGTGCCTAGATTCCGCTTCTCCTAGACAAGAAGAAAAGGAAGACACCAAGCACTGTGGAGAATACACAATGGAGAGAGGAGTGTTTACTTTTCTTAGAGAAGGACATCGTGGAGAGCTTGTGTCTAAGGGAAAAAAGAGAGGTGTGTGAATAAGAGAGAGAGATGCTTTCTGAGGTGCCTACTGCTACTGCTAGTTTTCTAGGCGTGAAAAAAGGGTTGAATGAAGAAGAGGAGGAGAGACCCTACTGCCGAACCGTGAAGAAGACAGTATTTTTTTCTTGTAAATATTGAACTTGTGTTATTTTTGNGGAGTATTTTGTCTTGAAAAATAAATTTTAAAAAACAATTCTCAACAATTTCTAGAACAAAGTTTGAAATTGAAAAATTTAATGGCAAAAATAATTTTGAACTATGGAAATTAAAGATGTTACAAAAATCCTTATACGGTAAGAAAAGATGCCTCTAACTGTTACAGATGATGAATGGGAGGAATTAGATGCCAAAAAGCTTAGCACAATTCGATTATGTCTTGCAGATTATGTGTTGTTTAACATTGTTGGAGAAAATCCAAAAACAAGCATATGGAGCAAGTTAGAAAGTTTGTATATGATCAAATATTTTACAAACAGTTTTTACTGAAAGTGATAGTTGTAGGGTATGAGAATGAAAGAAGGTACGAAGATAGAAAATCATTTGAATGTTTTTAATACTCTTATTTTCCAGTTGAATATTATGGATGTTAAAATTGATGATGAAGATAAAGTAGACAATATTTTATGTACTTTACCTAAATCTTAGGGTCAAGTAGTTTCTTCAATTACCCTTAATACAACTGATACCTTAGAATTTGACAATGTGGTTGGAACATTATTGTCTAAGGAATTAAGGAATAAATCTATTCTTGAAACCTCTTCACCAGAAGCTTTGGTTGTTAGAGGTCGATCCAAAGAGAAAGGAGAAAAGTCAAGAGGTACTTCCAGGTCTAATTCAAAGGGAAGAAAGAGAAAATTAAAATGATGGTACTGTAACAAGACTGGTCATATCAAGAAGGATTGTTGGAAAAGACAATAATCCAAGAAAGATGACTCCAAAACATAGCCAAATTCAGTCAAGTCTGATTTAGGTATGATCAATGAGGTTTTCTCTATTTGTAATGTTTCTGAATATAATGAAGAATCGATATTAGATTCTGGTGCTTCTCACCATATATGTCCTCATAAAGATTAGTTTGCTTCCTTTAATATCCCTCAAATAGACAAACATTTTATGTAATATTATTTTACTATTTTATTGTTTTAAGATTGGCTGGTTCATCAAACTGCCAACGGGTCCTTGAAGGACAGATGTAACCAAAACATTTAATTTTAATGAAACAATGAATGAAGGGGACATCCATGTTAAATAAGAAAAATATGCATGCAAGAGTGGGGAAAGTGAGAAGGGTTAACCTCAGAAAGTACACCAAGCATCGGAATGCCATGATGGCGCAAGGCACGTCCCATAAAAAGAGAAATGCAATGGTTGATGGGGATTCTGTGGGGAATGGACCGTAACTACAAAAGACCTAGAATCAAAACTATAAAGAGGGAAGCGCTAAGTATGTTGGGGGAGGTAAAACTCTTGTGGAAGTGAGCTCTCTGTGAAGCAGGAAGAGATGAGAGGAATAATTTCCACACGAGCACTCTGAGAAGTGTTAGGAAAGTGATTTCTTCCTGGAAACTAAAAGGATCTTAGATGTCTCCACTCTTAGCATACATAGTTGAGCTCGAGGGTGACTAGGGATAGAGCATATATGTGCCTAATATAAAGTTGGGTGGAACGTGCTTGTTCCCTCTTCATTGTGGATCGCTTTACAAACAGGTTTCAATACTGGGTTCTACCATTCTATTGAAATCAAAGTATGATGTTTGTGTGAATATGTGTTTTCAATAACAATGAAATGATAAATAGTAGCTTTAGTTTTATTTGTAGGAATGATGCTTATGAAAGTGTGTACTCATACGTTGTTTAAATGATTGTGACTTTCCTCTGGTAAAATGGTAACTCAAAAGGGTGTATTATTTCTCAGTACATAATTACTTGTATGTTGTATGGTTTCCTTTGACTTATGAGCTCAGGGCATATATGTGTGTGTGTGTGAATGTGTGTTGATAAAAATGATAAAGAACAACCCTAATTCTGTTGATGGGAGCATTGTTCATGAACTGGTACATTCCCATTCCCTATTTGGAATGACTAGGGTTGCATTGGTTATATAGCTTACTAATGGTATGATACACCTACTCTGGTTGATGCTTTGCATATAGGTATTATCATTCTCCAAAGAGAAGTATTTGTGTTCGGTTAAGAATTGGTTATGACTACATTGGATGCATAGATCATGGAGAAATTAATGCACCTACTCTATTTATTTCACTGAAAAATGCATGTTGTTATAGTTTCCCTAAAAGTGTATTACTCCTGATTGGCTGAAAATATATGACTATATTTGTTATATGGCCTCTTTGGTTATAGAAGCCATGCTTTGTTCTAGGGGTCTGAGATTTCCCCCTTGGTCACATGAACTTTCTAATTATGGTATTTACTGTTTTGTGATGAGTGTTAGGTTGTATTATTGTTCTACTACTAAGGTCCAATTGTAAGGGACCCCTATAGAAATCCTAAGTGTTCAATGGGATAAACCATACCCAGATTAGGGAAGTCCCTATATAATAATTTCGACCTTAGGTTAAGGTAAACCATGAAGGAAAGTGTGGCCAATAGCCACTGAAACCCACTCCAGAATTCATAAGCTTGAATTCACTTAAGGACACACATAGTAAAATAGTGTAAAGATGCAAGTAGAGTATACTGTTGTTATGCTATCTTGCATTTTACAGATGCATATGATTTTGGTTTAATGCATTTTTTCTTAATTCCATGGAGTCTAGAAGCGTGGTTACAAAGCTAGAATGCATCTGACTTAAGTGTCTCCGCACCCCAAAATATTCCTATGGAAGGCGGAAGGTGGGAGGCAGAAAGGGAAGTTGAAACAAGGCAGAATGTTGGTTTTTTACACACCGAAATCCTCCTGTAGGAGGCAGAAAAGAGCCAAAAATTCTAAGGTAAAGTGTATTCTTCCACACCCTGGAGTCCATAGTGGAAGGTGGAAGGCAGGAGTAAAAAATCAGAAAGAGAAATGAGGCCAAGTGTTGGTTTTTTGTGATCCTCCATCTATGGAAGGAGGAAGGCAGAAAGCAGAAGCTGAAAAAATGAAGATGTCATTTGTTAAGTTTTCGATTCCTACAGTCCGCAACAGAAGGCGAAAAGACAAAATGCAAAATGTGGAAATGTGGATAAATGGTTCGGTCACATGTTAAGTTTCTGATTCCTGCAGTCCATAGTGGAAGGTGGAAAGGAAGAATGGGGGAGGAAATGTGGATAAATGATTTACGTCACATGTTAAGTTTCTGATTGCCAAAGTCCGCATCGAAAGGTGGAAATGCAGAATGCAGAAGGCGGAATGTGTCCAAATGAATTCGTCATATTTTAAGTTTACAATTCCCAAAGTTTGCAGCGGAAGGCGGAAAGGCGAAGTGAAAAAGGCGGAATCTGGCCAATTGATTCCATCGTATTTTAAGTTTTCTGATTCCGAAGTCCGCAGTGGAAGGCAGAAGGCAAAATGCAGAAGGCGGGATGTGGTCAAATGTTTCTATCGTGTTTTAAGTTTTTGATTCCTGAAGTCCGCAGTGGAAGGAGAAAAGTGGAATGCAAAAAGGAATGAAATCCCAATGGCATTTTGCAGAGTTCCGTCTGTCGCAATCCGCATTCGGAAGGCAGAAGGTGGAAGGAGGAAAGTGAAAGGAAACATAGGGAGAATTTAGGAGTCCCTGCCTACCGCAATCGGCATAGAAAAATGCGGAGGGAAGAAGGTAGAAACAAAAAAATAAAATCATAAATATTGAGGTTTCTGCGACTCGTAGTTCGCACTTTGGAATGTGGAAGGTAGGAAGTGAGGAAGGAAAATAGAAAGTACTTGAGGGTTCTACAATCCATGATCTGCATTGCAGAAGCGAAATTGTGGAAAGATCCTATGAGGTGCGGAAAGGACTCTTGTAGTTGTGGAAAGGACCTGTTAATTATAGAATGATTGTACAAAAGCACTTAAGTTAATATTGAATGATATAGGAGGATACATAGGCCATGACTTATATGAAAGATAATTTTTTTCAATGCATGTTTAGTAGGTTATATGGGTAAGTTACATATGGTATCAAAGCTATAGGTTTCAACCCCGACTCCTTTTGGGAACATCTAGTTTCGTTGAATTATGGAAAAACTATGTTCTAACCATAAATTTTTTGTTTGGAATGTTTAAAACAGAGCCACAGGTTTTCACCCTATTGCCTTTCTGGGAACTTCTAGTTCCATTGAAGCACCCTAAATGATAATCGTTTTTGCTTGATGAGTCCTGGTTATTGTAATATGGGTGTGTATTGAAATTGATGGAATCTTATCAATGTATTCTAATGAATGTATGATGGTTGATGAGTTTGATTGATTTACTACAAGAGATGATTGTATGGTGATTGATGGATGTATGGTTGTCTTTGGTGGACATTACATGATTGATATAGGAATAAAATAGGTTAGGATATTCTGAATTGATGATTAGGTATGCATGAGGGTCATTGTATGACTAATTTTAGTTGATGAATAATGGCTTCTCGAATGATTTCTAAGAAGAATTATGCTTTGTAACGAGGTGAAAAGTGATATGTTGTTATGCCCCTTTTGAATCTCAATTAAATGGGAATTGTTGCATATAGCTTAGCTTTGCATGTTGCAATATTTTAAGTGATTTGTGAAGATAGTTTCCCTTGTGATCTCCACTAGAAAGGTATCTGGTGGCAGTATTGAAAGGGGCACTAGTAATAACTTAGCGGTGTTTCTTATATTGTTGTTGAAAAGTAAGTACTATTCGTGTAACCGATTAAGCATGACACATGTAGCCTTATTGAAGATGAAATTCAAAGTATAATTATCAAATACGAAATATGTAGAATGTGGTACTAACAGCTTCATTAGGCAATCTACCTAGGGTCTTGTTAAAGCAGAATGTATCCTTGGGGCCCTGTTAAAAGTATCTTGCGAAGGAAACTTTGGAGTATATCCAATACTTTGTTGAAATGAAACTTGTGGGATTAATGGGGAAAGAGAAGGTATTAATTCTAATTCCACCCTTGCTATATTAAGAGATCCGTAGGAGATAACATATCGACAAACAAATATTAAATCCGCAGAGATTTTACACTCCAGAATAATTCTGCAAGGAAAGTTGCAAGGAGGATAATGGATCCACAGGGATAAGATTTTTTATGCATCCGATTTTAGATCAATGGTCAGGAAGTATCCCACACGAGATCAATGGTTGTAAAGAGTTGTGGAAGTTCGACCTTGGAAAATTTGGATCCGCAATCTGCAATCCACAATTGCAGAAGGAGCTTGTGGAAATTAAATTGTGGAAAGGCAACTGTGGAAGCTGATAGTTGCAGAAAGACTGAGGTTGCGGAAGCAAGTCCGCAGGAAGCTAGTTGTGGAGTTAAGCCTATGGAAAACAGAGCTACGCAAGGGATTTGAAGAAGGAAATATTTGGCCAAAGAGCCAAATTTACAGGTTGCTAAGCTAATACCAGAAGGAAAGTTTAGCACTAGATTTGCAGGGTGCTGCAAGGGAGTGATTCCATATAAATTGTAAAGGACCAGAGTTGATATGTTGTAGAGGTATTTCCCAAAGAAGCCATGAAATTAGACCAGTTGTTATGAGAAACAGGGATCTTCCTGCTATGATAAGGATTTGGAAAGGAAAAGTTCCTCAACTCTTCTCTTGCCAATATATATATATTTGAATTTCATGTACAAAAACTTTGGCATAGGAATGTTGGAAATACAAGAAATAGATATGGCATAGTACATGGAAGATGTTTTTGCATACATATAATATTGAATAATGGTAAAACTAGTGAGTTTTTGCATACAAAATAAACCACTGCTAATAATTATTGTTGTATATGATATCACGTTGGATGGTAATGGTTGCAGAACCATGGAAAATAGAAGCATGGTTGAAGATGTCAATGATATCATTGCATATGACCAATAGCCTTGTAAATAAAGGCTAGGAAAACAAATCTATGATCAATAGGTTGGTGTAAGGGTTGTGTAGTCCCTGGTAAGAAACCAATTGATCAGGTAACCTCTAGAATCAATGTGATTCATTCTATACTAGGAAATTCTAGCAAGGGTGCTGTCATCAATTAAATCCATTGTGTTCATGGTGAACAATAGTAGATGATTGATAACATCGAGAGCATGCTATGTAGGAAGTTGGAAAATTCTTCTAAAATGATCGAATATGGTAATTATGTTAGTAGGAGAATTGCTAGTTCTAAAAACAGTATATATATGTGATAGATGGAAAATATCATTAGCATAAAATATTGATTGTATACAAAACAATGATATAAATATTGTGATTTGTTACTGGTGGAGTAGTTGCAGGTACCCAAACATAGTAATGGAAGTGATACACAAAGGATATTCTACGTATACAGATGAGGAAATTGTATGTGGAGGAAGGATGTACTTGGGGTACATGGCTTTCGAAAGGATGTACTTCAAGTACATAGCTCCCCCCCTTGTCCATCTAGGCACCAATATGCATCCTATGGGGATGCCCAGCTGTAAGACTACCGGTTAGAATTCTTTCCACACACATCCACGCCACGTAAGGGGACTATCACGAGAGTGGGGGCTCTGTGAAGAGAATAACCCCTAGGTATTATGGTGTCCAAAAAGGAAGTGCATGAGCTTGGTGATCCAAAGCTACCAGCGAGCACCCAAAAGAGGTGTTAGGATCTGAAACAGAACTACCATTAAGCACCCAAAGAGGTGTTAGGTTCTGTAATATCGGTTGAGTAATATATATGCAGGTTGAGGATTCTTGCATGTGAACTTGTAGTTCCGTGAGGAGATGACCCACATGTATATAAGTATTCATAATTTCTGAAAGAAGATCTCATCCCAGGAGTACTTGGAACATTGATGCCTTAAGGTATGTGCAAGTGCATACAAGATTTATTTTGTGGATGCATGGTTGTGATATAGATACTTCATTGCAAGTCATTAATAGCTAAAATAATAGAATTATTGGTAATTATGACATCATTGCATGAATTGCTATGGATGCAAGAAAAGGAATTGGATGGGAAAGGTATTCATGTTTGATTGTTACGAGAGTGCTCTATTGTATGAAGTATGATTGTGTGATCATGAGTATTGGAAATTTTATTGTATTTGCATAAATGAGGTAACAAGATCTTACAATTTTAATGATGCATATAAGATAACTATATAGTGTCCTAGAGATAGTAGGGACTGATAATGTCTGAACTACTGAGTGTTGTAATTTTGAAGATCACTGTAAATCCTGCGATGGAAGGATTGTATTTACGGATACTCACAGATTGTATCGACAACTGGAAGTTCAGATTGCATGAAGAATGGAGTGGACATGGCAATGTGGTCATGTCTAATAAAATAAAGATAGAATCTACCATTTGAAAAGGCCTAACATTATGAGAAGGATCCCATGATAGTGAAATCAAATTTATGAACAGAACAGGTTTGTAAATTTCGATTTTGAAATTTTTTTTTGATATTCTAGAATTGTGTTAAGATGACATGTTATGTGTGGATTTCTAGGTTTTGGGAAACAAGTGTAAGTAATAGGGGTAAGAGATTCCACTTGCAAAAGATAAACAATATGAGGATGGCCTCATGATTGCGAAATCTAAATTTTGTAGGAGACATAATTGTAAATTCATCGTTTGATGTTAGGAAACATGTCATGTAAGAGACTGCAGAAAACTAGGTATTATCGTCTGCAAGAAACAAACAAAGGACAAGGACCTTATGTTTGGGAAATTTAATTTATGTATGAAATAGATTTGAAAAACTTATGACGGAAATTTTCTTTATGATGGCCTCTCATGTGAACTACATGCTTGTATGTCATGCAAGTGAGATGAGGGAAAACATGCCCTTAGGGAAAATATTGACTATTTAACTGAAAATGCCAATAACTATTCGGTTTTTTAGCATATTCTTGTTTATTTTTATGTGATTATACATGCATGATGTTGCAGGTTTAAAATTGTTAATTTTAAATGAGATGCACAAACCTCCTTATGCAGGACACCCTGGTTACCAAAAGACGATAGCATCCCTCAGGAAGCAAATATTTTGGCCCGGATTAAAGGTGGAGTTAATTAATTATCTATCTAAATGCTTGGGGTGTCAATAGGTGAATACTAAACATCGGTATCCAGTAGAGATACTTTCTGAAAGAGGTATTCTAACTTCGTGGAGTACCAAGGAGGGTAAATTTCTAACCAAGATGTGAAGTTTACATCAAACGCTTTGAAATATTTGTATGTGGGATTAGAGACCAAGATGGAACAGATGGAAAAACAGAATGAATAATTCAATTCATCAAGGAAATGCTAAAATAAGAATTTTGTGCACAAAGCTAGACAGGAAGAAAGCAGTACATAGGAATTAGAGGGAGTTTCCAGAAGCTACGAAAGAAGACTAAGAACATTGTCGACAGTGTTGCAATAAGGGGATGAGGATGTAATATCCCCCCAATAGACAAACATTTTATGTAATATTATTTTACTATTTTATTGTTTTAAGATTGGCTGGTTCACAAAAACGCCAACGGGTCTTTGAAGGACGGATGTAACCAAAACATTTACTTTTAATGAAACAATGAATTAAGAGGACAAGCATGTTAAATGAGAAAACTATGTGTGCAAGAGTGGGGAAAGAGAGAAGGGTTAACCTTAGAAAGTACACCAGGCGTCGGAACGCCATGATGGCGCAGGGCACGGCCTAGAAAAAGAGAAACGCGGTGGTTGATGGGGATTCCATGGGGAATGGACCGTAGCTGTAAAAGACCTAGAATCAAAATTATAAAGAGGGTGCCACTGAGTATGTTGGGGGAGGGAAAAATATTGCAGAAGTGAGCTCTCTATGAAGTAGGAAGAGCTGAGAGAAATACTTGCTAAGTGAGAACTCTGAAAAGTGTTAGGCAAGTGATTTCTTCCTGGAAACTGAAAGGAGGTTAGTTGTATTTTCTCTTAGCATGCATAGTTGAGGTCGGGGATGACTAGGGATAGAGCATATATGTGCCTAATCTATGGTTGGGTGGAACGTGGTTGTTCCCTCTTCATTGTGGATCGCTTTACAGATAGGTTTCAATTCTAGGTTTTGTTCTGCCATTGTATTGAACTCAAAGTATGATCATGTTTATGCGTGAACATGTGTTTTCAATATCAATGAAATGATAAATAGAAACTTTAGTTTTATTGGTAGGAATGATGCTTATGAACGGGTGTACTCATGCGTTGTCTAAATGATTGTGACTTGCCTCTAGTAAAATGGTAACTCAAAAGGGTGTATTATTGCTCAATACAAAGTTACCTATATGTTGTACGATTTCCTTTGACAGATGAGCTCAAGGCATATCTATGTGTGTGTGAATGTGTGTTGATAAAAATGATAAAGAACAACCCTAAATCTGTTGATGGGAGCGTTTCTCATGAACTGATGCATGCTCATGCCCTATTTGGAATGACTAGGGTTGCATTGGTTATATAGCTTACTAACGGTATGATACACCTACTATGGTTGATGCTTTGCATATAGGTCTTATCATTCTCCAAAAGAGAAGTATTCATTTTCGGTTAAGAATTGGTTATGACTTCATTAGATGCATATATCATGGAGGAAGTAATGCACCTACTCTATTTACTTCACTGAAAACTGCATGTTGTTATAGTTTCCCTAAAAGTGTATTACTCATGCTTGGCTGAAAATATATGATTGTATTTTTTATATGGCCTATGTGGTTATAAAATCCATGCTTTTTTCTAGGGTTCTGATATTTCCCCCTTGGTCACATGACCTTTCTATGTATGGTATTTACTATTTTGTGATAAGTATTCAGTTGTATTATTGTTCTACTGCTAAGGTCTAGTTGTAAGGGACCCCTGTAGAAAGCCTAAGTGTTGAATGGGATAAAACATACCCATCTTAGGGAAGTCTCTGTGTAATACGTTCATCCTTAGGTGAAGGTAAACCATGAAGGAAAGTGTGGCAAATAGCCACTGAAACCTACTCCATAATTTATAATCTTGAATTCACTTAAGGACACACACAGTAAAATAGTGTAAAGATGCAAGTAGAGTATATTGTTGTTATGCTATCCTGCATTTTACATATGCATATGCTTTTGGTTTAATGAATTTTTTATTAAGTCCATGGAGGCTAGAAGCCTGGCTACAAAGCTAGAATGCATCTGACTTAATCGTTTCTGCACCTTGGAATCTGCCTGCGGAAGGCAGAAGGCGGGAGGCGGAAAGGGAAGTTGAAACAAGGTAGAATGTTGGTTTTCCACACCCCAGAATCTGCCTAGAGAAGGAGGAACATGGAGATGGAAAAGAGTCGAAAATTATAAGGTAAAGTGTATGCTTCCGCACCTTGGAGTCCACAGCAAAATGCGGAAGGAGGGAGGCGTAAATTAGAAAAATAAATGAGGCCAAGTGTTGGTTTTCCATGATATGGAGTTCTTCTACGGAAGGCGAAAAGCAGAAATCATAAGGTGAACAAATGAAGATGTCATTTTTTAAGTTTATGATTCTCGTACTCCACAGCGGAAAGGCAGAATGTGGAAGGTGGAAATGTGGATAAATGATTTTGTCGCATGTTAATCTTCTGATTTCCGCAGTCCACAACAGAAGGTGGAAAGGAAGAATGCAGAAGGAGAAAATGTGGATAAATGATTTCCATCGCATGTTAAGTTTCTGATTCCCGATGTCCATAACAGAAGGTGGAAAGGCGGAATACAGAAGGAGGAATGTGGCCAAATGTCTCTGTGATATTTTAAGTTTATGATTCCCAAAGTCCGCAGCGGAAGGCAGAAAGGTGGAGTGCGGAAGGTGGAATGTGGCCAAATGATTCCGTCGTATTTTAAGTTTTTTGATTATCGAAGTCTGTAGTGGAAGACGAAAGGCGAAATGCAGAAGGTGGGATGTGGTCAAATGATTCCACTGTGTTTTAAGTTTCTAATTCCCGAAGTCCGTAGTGGAAGGAGGAAAGTGGAATATGGAAAGGCATGAAATCCTAGTGCCATTTTACAGAGTTCTTTATTGCATAATCCGCATTCTGAAGGTGAAAATTGAAAGGAAACATTGGGTGAATTTAGGAGTCTTTGCCTACCGCAATCCACATAGTGAAATGTGGAAGACGGAAGGTGGAAACAGAAAAAGAAAATCGTAAATATTGAGGTTTTCGTGACCCGCAGTCCGTACTTTGGAATGAGGAAGGAGGGAAGTGAGAAAGGAAAACAGAAAGTACTTGAGAGTTTTGCAATCCGTGATCCACATTGCGAAAGTGAAATTGCGAAAAGGTCCTGTGAGGTGCAAAAAGGACTCTTCAAGTTGCAGAAAGGACCGGTTAATTATAGAATGAGTGTACAAGAAAAATTAAGTTAAGAATGAACGATATAGGAGGATACATAGCCCATGACTTATATGAAAGAGAAACAAAAAAAAAATGTGCATGTTTAGCAGGTTATATGGGTATGTTACACTTCTTATCAAATAATTAATGATGGAATACTTATTTTAGGAGACAAACATTCATGTAGTACTGTTGGGGTTGGAAGTGTTAAAATTAAAATGTTTGATGGATTTATAAGAACACTTACAGATGGTATACATGTACCTGAATTAAAGAAAATTTTAATTTCTTTAGGGGTGTTGGATTTTTGTGGTCATATGTTTACAGGTTTAAGTGGAGTACTAAAAGTATCTAAGGGTTCTTTAGTGGTCATGAAGGCACAAAAAACAAGAAACCTTTACAAACTGATTGGAAGAACTCAAGTTAATGATACAACATTAGTATCTGAAGAAGAGTCAACACCCACTCAATTATGGCATCATCGTCTTGGTCATATGAGTGAAAGAGGACTTTAAGTATTGATGAATTGTAAATTTATTCCAAATTTGAAAACTCTAAATTTGATGTTTGGTAGACATTGTATATTTGGAAAGCAGTGTAGACAAAAATTCAAAGCAAGTAGTCATGTTAGTAAATTAGGTGTTCTCGACTACATTCATTCTGATTTGTGGGATTCTTCTCCTACCATTTCCTATGGGGGAGCAACATATTATGTATTATTTGTAGATTATTTTTCTATAAATGTTTGGGTCTATGTCCTAAAAAGGAAATTTGATGTGTTTAACACATTTAAACAATTTAGAGTTATGGTGGAAAAAAGAATTGGCACAACAATTAAGTGTTTAAGGACAGATAATGGAGGTGAGTTTACTTCTTTAGAGTTTGAAAAGTATTGAAAATAAGAAGGGGTCGTAAGAAATAAAACAAATGTATACACTCCTCAACAAAATGGCATTGCATAGCACGTGAATAGGACTCTTCTAGAGAGAGCAAGAAGCATACTCAGGAATGCTAATTTGGGGCAAGAGTTGTGGGAAGAATCAATTTCTACTACTTATTATTTAATAAACCGATCACCATCAATGGAAATAGATTGTAAAATTCCGGAAGAGGTATGGACTGGTCATCCCTGTGGCTATTCAAATTTGAAAATCTTTGGTTGTGAAGCTTATGCACTTACTCCTCAAAATTAGTGTTCTAAGTTAGACCCTAGATTAAAGAAGTGCATTTTTTGGATATGATGATGTAACAAAAGGATATATATTGTGGGATCCTACTACCCACAAAACCGTCATTAGCAGAGAGGTAATTTTTTTATGAATCTTCTCTGATTAATTCGAAAAATGTAATAGTTGATGTGGAACAGGAATAGGTAATATCAAAAAAACTAGCGCAGTTTGAGAATTAATCTTCTCATTACTCAAAGAGGAAAGAAGAAGTTTGTAGTGAGAGAGAAATCATAAAATATGAATAAATTCAAAAAAATGTGGAAACCCCACAACCTACACCAAGAATATCAACAAGGGAGAGAAATCCTCTTAAGAGGTATACCGATTTTGTTTCATCTGTTTTATTTACTGATGATGGAGAACCTTCTTTTTTTCAAGAAGCCATTGATTGAGCTGGAAATGCTAAGTGGAAGATGTCAATGAAAGAAGATATGGATTCTTTGGAGAAAAAAAAGACATGGGAATTGGTTGAACTCCCCAAAGATAGAAAAATTGCTGGATGTAAGTGGGTCTTCAAACTAAAGAAAGGATTTGATGGTAATATTGAAAGATACAAAGCCATATTGGTCGCAAAAGGGTACTCTCATATGGACGGTATTGACTATAATGATATTTTTTCACCAGTTTCCAAGATTGTATCTATTCGTATTGTGTTAGCACTAGTTGCATTGCTTGATTTGGAGTTAGAGAAACTAGATGTTAAAACAACTTTCTTACATGGATATTTAGATGAGGAGATTTATATGGAACAAACAGAAGGTTTTGTGCAGCAGCATCATAAAGGTAGATTAGTTTGCAAACTCAAGAAATCATTGTATGGCATGAAACAGTCGCCCAGGAAATGGTACAAGAAGTTTGATTCTTTCATGGTGAGCCAAAGTTATGCTAGAAGTGAATATGATCATTGTTTATAATTCAAAAGGTTTAATGGCATATTCCTTGTCTTATTGTCTGTATGTTGATGATATGTTTATTGTGAGGAAAAGAATGGACGAGATTAACGGGTTGAAGTCTCAGATGGCTAGAACTTTTGATATGAAAGATCTTGGAGCTACAAAACAAATATTGGGTATTGAAATACACAGAGACAGAGGAAATGGTAAGCTTAGTTTTTCACAGGAGAAGTATGTTGAGAAAATACTTGTAAGATTCGAAACGAATAAGGAAAATCCTGTGAATGTTCCTTTTTCTTCCCATTTTAAGATTTCTTCATGTTTATGTCATAGTAGTGTTGAAGAAAAGGATTATATGTCTTGTGTATCATATGCCAATGCAGTAGGATGTTTAATGTATGGAATGGTGTGTACTATACCTGATATTTCACATGCAGTAGGTGTTGTTCGTAAGCACATGTAAAATCTAGGAAAAGAACATTGGAATGCAGTGAAATGGGTGCTTTGGTACCTAAGAGGTACAAGTGACTATTGTATGACCTTTAATAATAATAGTGATTTTGTATGCAATTTTTTTATTCAGATTTCATAGGTGATTTAGACAAGAGAAGGTCTACTTCAGATTATGTCTTTTCTCTTGCGGGTGGAGATATAAGTTGGATGCCAAAGATTCAAGAAACAATTGCTTTATCCACTATAGAGGCTTAATACATTGCTGCCTCACATGCTTGCAAAGAGGTGATTTGGCTGAGAGGTCTTCTTAGAGAAATCAAAAGGTTGCAGAACAGTGTGCATGTATTTTGTGACAGTCAAAGTGTTATACATTTGGCTACAAATCATGTTTATCATAGTAAGACTAAACATATTGATGTAAAATACAGTTTTGTAAGAAAATACATTATTGAAGGTGGAGTAGATCTGAAAAAGGTTCATATGCAAAAAAATTGTGTAGATATGTTTGCAAAACCAGTATTCTTAGAGAAGTTACGATGGTGTGTAACTTCTCTTAGTTTGAAAAAAAGGTGATGAATAGTCTTTGGAAAAGTATTAGAAAATTTTGTTGTCAAGGTGGAGATTGTTAATAATGAGAACTAAACTAAAGTGTTCACGGGAAGTTTCATAACAGGGATAACTGGCGGCGGTTTTACTCATGTAACTTATTTGATGAAGTATATAGTGCATGGTTGGGATACGTAATGAAATTGTAGTCGAAGAGGCTAAGGCTCATCATGTAATATTCTCTTGCTCTTCATCAATGAGCTTCAATACTTTTCATGCGTGGATTTTGCCCTTATTGGGTCTTTCCACATTAAAATCCATGTCTATGATGTGTTCTTAGTTTTTGTATCTAAATTATTAACAACAAATCTTCGTGCATTTATCAAGACTCGATCCTTCAATTTCTAGAATCTAATAGAAAGGTTGGTCATCCAGTGTCTGAAAACATAATCCTGATGCACCATGGTGGATATGGAATTTAATATATTCTGTGTAATTGATTGATCTTGTTGTATGTAGTGGTCAGCACAGCCTTGCCCTAGTCAATATCCATGTTATATATTACGTATGTTATTTTAAGTGCCATAGTGAGCAATCTCAAGGCAAGGAGAAGAAACCAAAGAAAAGCGATGAAAGTGACAAAAACCTTGAAAGGGAAGCTTTTGGGAGTGTTGTGGTATACCTAGATGGTTATGGGAAGAAATAAAATTTCACTGTAGGAGGGTGGGTAACTTTGGGACAAATATTTTCGAAATAAAAAGAAAACTTCGCATCTCTTCTCAACTCGATGAAATAATAAGCAGTGACCAAATTGTTACCAGGTTTGATTGGATGCAAATTTTGCATTCGCCTAGAAGGTGCACAATAAATCAACATATATTTGACATGATGAAACTGAAGTTGTTGTCGTAAAATATATTTTCCCTTTTTTGCATAATTTATAATATTCTGTACAAAGATTAGATATGAGGTTGTTACGATGGTATGGTGAAATGCATATCTATAATAAAATGACGACATGCCTGAGATAAACTGAACAATATGTTGGTTGTGTTCTCCTTTCAAGCCAGAATATGCATGTGTTTGGATTAATAGTATTACCATGTGCTCTTACTATAAGAACAACCAACAAGCATCTTTCCATGGTTGGACAAAGCACAGTGACACCAAATAAAATAGTTTACATATCAATTATTGTCCCTAGCCTCTCCATCAGGATAAGTACGAAGTTGTTCTAGGCACCAACAAAGTTATGCTCATAGTTGATCTATCCAATTGAGATTTTGTTCATTATCTCAAGATTTTATTCAACATGAGTCTTTCTTCTATGGTTGCATAACGATGGTGTCTAGAAAATCATTTAGTAGATGATAAATGCTTGTAATGTATAAATTTTCAGGAGGAGAAAATCTATGTATGTAAGGTGGGTCTATAACTTAAGTTTTGAATGAAAAAACAAGATGTCCACAACCAGAAGTACTCAAAGACCCACAAAATTTAACTAACCCACCTGCAACTATCAGTTAATTTACCTATATAACTTTTATTGGCGTTGTTGCTTAAAAGAAAATGGTGATCTACTAAATGAAAACATGCCTATTATTTTATTAACTAATGTTAAATCTAGAAAAGAACAACTCGATGTAGAACTCAAACGAATAAAGTAAACGAATTCTATGTTCTTTCAGAATTTCGAGAGTTAAAATATTTTAAAAGATTGCGCTAAGTAGAGTCGTGATTCTCGTGACATTAACTCGTTGATTATTGAGTTAAGTGCGCTACATTCCTATTCAATGCATATTAAAAAAGAATAGACCTTCTTTACGTAGACCTAATTAAATTGGATTATTTATGGAAAAATATTTCAAGTTAAATTATATGGGTAATAATGATATCAAGAGAGATTTTGTTATCTTTTATTTGTGAGTAAAAGTGGTTGTAGTTTTGTCAAGGATATTGTGGTCCATTGGTGGGGCTTGATGGATTTCATTCCATCCACCTGGGTTCAATTCCATTGAGACATGTTCTAGCTTGGATGTTAGGTTTGTTGAGATTGTAGATTTAAGTCTAAAAATGTTTTAGTTTTAGAGAAAGATATATGTATTTAGATAAAATGATCTTATTATACCTGCCTCCGGCTGGTATATTGCAATCGTTCGATTTCAACCTGCGTTGACTTTCCTTATTACCTGGTGTTTTTTGACGCTGCTTTAAAAAATTAAAGTTGTTTGCAAAAGTATGACTTAGGGGTTTGAAAAATGTTTTTTTTAATTTTGTTAAATAGCTATTTTTCTAAACAGTTGATTGGTGGATCAGAGATGATGTCAGCATTGGGATTTGTTATCTGGATTTGAGCTGGCATGTGGCAAGATGACATCATAATGATAAAATTAAAAAAATCAAAATTAAAATTAAAAAAATCAAAATTATATTTTATTGCCATCTGTTATGGTACATCAGAGCGAGCTGTTCTGGGCCCCGGCGTTGGGTTGATGGATTTGGTAGTGACATATTCATGAAGAATATCTGATAACACTGATCTCTGATTCGATCCCTACGCTTCGTCAGGGTGGTCCTCCCCGGGCAACAGGCTTTCCTGGTTGCACTCATGGAAACCCTCTTTCAGGCACCCGCTACACGGTAGTAGACACAGGGAGTCATTGACGAGTACTTTCATTGTTCGAGCTGGCATCCGATGAGCAAGCACTGTGGTGATCTGTTTATTTGTCCAGAACGCAATGCAGTTACACGCGAGGCTGCATTCAAACTCCAATATGGGCACATTCACTTTCTCACCGGTTTTTGCAACATCTTTTAAGGGAACATATTGTAAAAGAATGGAGTGCACATCATCAACGGCATTGAATTGCAAGAATTGCCTCATAGAATAATTCGGTGTGCCATTTGACAACATTACAACAGAAGCCCCCTCTACCCCTCGTTTTTCTGCTAAAGTGGTCATCGGTCCCTTATCGACATTCATATGCCCATTTATTGGCACGAGCTTGGGACCTGTTAGAGTAGTTAGAACTTCCTTGGCGCCATTCTCGATATCAAGTCTTCCTCTGATAAAACATGTAATAAAAACTGATATGTTACCAATGCAAACAATTCCAAGAACATGTAAATCAATGGATCCAGTCAAGGCTTCGCTTATCTCCAGTTGTGCTAAAGCGATAGTACAAAACCATCTGAACCACAAAACCAATTTTACGATCAGCAATAGTATCGACATATGTCTGCTTTCTTGCCTATTCAAGTTGAATAAACCCATTTCAAATTACAATCCAAACAGAGAGGATTGCCACTGCAAATTTATTGATACACCCGATCGATATGCTGCGTACAAACATTTACAGAGCAATTGATTGTGCCTGCAAACATTTTTATAGTACATCAAAACTGCATCTAAAACCCTTTCCTTCCTCTACCCAATTATAAAATCCTCTCCTTCCACCGACCTAGTGCTTTTCCTACAATGCTTTATTCCCTTGGTCGTTCTCTAAACGCTTTAAATTTGTCGAAAATTGACAAGTAAAAGTTCTGCAATTTTTATTTTTCAAGTTGATGCAGAGATTAACAAATTCTAATTCACACAATTGAAGAAATTACAATTTTAACGTGATGAAATTGTAGACATTGCATTTTATATTGAAAACGCGCTTTGGATGCTTTGTCTACTATGTCGCCATGCAAATTATTCACACTCAGCGACATAAATAGATATTATCGCATAAGGGAATTTTATGAGAGTTTAATAAGTAAAGTTTATGAGAGTTTAAAACATATATCAAAAATGGATAACGGCTAAATATCTAGCAAAATTGAAGGCAAACGAAATCAGTACCGGATCGGTGACGGAAGACCGGCCGGAGGAAAAGCTCTTTAGGTGCCTCATCACGTTCATGGTGACAGTCAGGTGAATTCGACTGGACACGCATAGAAAACACTACGCTGTGGCTGCAGCCTAGGATTGCTGTGCAGTTGCGGTCAGCGAGTCTTGAACCCGTGCGCCCAACTGTCAAAATTCAAAGGACTTGGACCTCTTAACCTAAAAAGGAGAATACTAAAACGATATTTGAAGATCTGTTAAGCGAAACTACACCTCCGTTTGAAATCTATTTGTATAATTTTTTAGAAGAAATTGTTTCCAATACGAACTAAACAATAATATGTGTTATAATTTTGCTATGTATTATTTTGGAATTCTACTAATCTTATTAGCTCTTCTTATACTAAATCGGGCATTTTAAAACTACCCAAATGGTTAAAATTACGATTTAATTCCTTGAAAGTATGATTTACACCAAAATTGATCTGCCGGATTCGGGCGAGTCGGGGGCGATTTGGTGAACGCTTATACTGCTCCATAATTTAACGTATCTAAAATCCAGAGAGTGACCTGGTAAATAAATTAATTTAACATGCACAATATGTAATCCATGCACGTTAATTAATTAAACAGATGCTTTAATTTTAATTAAAACACAGAAGCCCCCACCGTTTCTGCTTCTCTATTCAGTATTTTACTGTGTTTCTTAGCGAAACAAAATTAATGTTAGATATGTTCGAATGCCCGAGTTTAAAAATTACGAGAAAAAAAACACTATACACATGGATGGTTGCATAAAAGGTGCATGAATACAGCCAACCTTTCTCTTGAATCCTCTTTCCGGTGAAGTAGGTAAACAACCCCTAGAAGCAATGGAAGCTGCTGCAGGATGCAAATGTAATGAACCAGATTCTTCATCCCTAATCTTTTCCTTCGTACACTTCCTCTGTTGTTGCAAAGAAAGGTGCGAGGCCAATGATGTGGAAGAGGCGTCATCATTGCATAGACGAGCTATGTGTTCTAAATTGGCACGGTCTACTGCTGCATCTCCTTTCTGCTTCTTTCTTGCTGAATGCATATGGACTATGGATGTACAAAGGACAGAACTGTCTCACTTAGAAATGGTTCAACGGCAACCCAAACCCCCTAGTGTGCCAGAAGAATTATTCTCTGTATTGCAGGAGATGCAGAAGAACCTCATTTATTTCCAGGGCAACGAGGAAAAACGTGAAGCTTTAGCCCTTCTTGATTTGGAGCAGTGCCATCACCTGTTTGATGATCTGTTGCAAAAGGCCTATGGGGCTCTTTCTCAGACTGACCAAGGCAATTCAAGGCCTTCTGCAGTTCCATCCTTTCATACAAATGGAGTTCGAGTGCTCGGGAATGGTGAAGAGGTTTTCCTGAAACAGTTAGAAGTGAAGGCGGCCGTCTGCCTCAAGCCCTTCATGAGACTCGTTCTGCCTCAAGCCCTCTCGTGTCCCACATATACTTCTGTTGTCACAGACGCCAAGCCGAGGGACTGCCAAATGTTATCGATTTTGTTTTTCAATGTCTTACACGCCTAACCCAGGGACTGCCAAATGTTATGATTTCTTCCATGCCAGGGACTGCCAAACGTTATGATTTCCTCTATCGCAAACGCCTAGCCCAGCGACTACTAGAGCGCGGGATCGCCGAGACCGCCATGGTTGAGACCACCGAGTGTATTTTTTTTTCAATATTTATTTTTCGATGCCATTTTCACCTCATTTGGATCATCGCCAGTTGCATGAAGAATAGGAATGCAAACACGNACGTGTTTAGCCTTAACAAAAAGGACATAAAATTGAATATAAGACCCCAAATATTTGAACATGTAATTTTTTTATAATAATAGAATTCATGATGTTTTTATTAAAAAATCCAAATAAGATATGTATTCAAGGTATTACATCAATAGGTGTTTTATTATGAAATAGGTGTTGTATAGAATGTGGATATCAATTGCTTTAAGTTTTTTTTAACATAGTAGTGGTTATCGAGAACAGGATCCTTCAACGATATTATTATTGTTGTGTGTTTTTCTAAATAAGTTTTTTATTTTTTCAAGCTAGGTTGACTTTAGGTTGGGAAGTCCTAGCTGAGAGAGCTTGAAAATTATCTTCATGAGTGATTTTTACCTTCAACTCCTCCTCATAAGATTTGAATCCAAAACATAATAGAGACTAAACCCTATTATGGATTTAAAAAAATGTAATGGCAGGGCAGGGGAAGAACCTTGGTTAAGGAATGCCACATATCATACCCTCTTGTTTAATATGGTGATGTACATTTGATTTCATGGTATATACAGTCAATCAAATAACAAATTAAAATTCTGACCCTAAAAAGGACAAGGATGGGTTAATGTGATCTAATTGGGATTTAGAGATGAATATGCAAGCAGACTCCCACATTTTTCTTACTTAACTTTCAGAATATCAGGTAAGCTTAAATCAATAAAGATATGAACTAGTATGGATGAATTCTACTCATGGATCATACACTCCTAAATAAGGTTATAATTATGTAATGGATAACCAATAGATAAAACCAGACTAGTGGTGGCACCTTACATGGAAATTTAAGAGTCCTCCCAAAGCAAAGATTTTAATGTGGTTTATTCTATGAAACAAGGTTTTGGCATGGGATCAAATGCAAAAGAGGAGCAATGTTGGTCCTGGCCGCTGCTATCTATGAAAAACTGTAGAAGAAGCAAATATACATTTATTTGTGGACTATAGATACTTCATTCAAGTTTTAAATGAAATTGAAAAGTTATTGCACATCAATAATGTACATCAAAAGTGCTTGGATTGTCTCTATAGCAAGCGCATGTCTATGGAATTGGTTCCATCAAGTAAAGTTACAAGAACAACAAAGTTTATCACTCATAGTTTCCTGACAAGTCTAGATTGCCAGGAATGTGTGTCTCTTTACAGATATTTTTACTAGACTGCAAATCTGTGCAAGAAGTTGTCTTGCCATCCATCATGGATTTCCATAAATTATAAAAGCTAAGACAATCCGCCAGGTGAATGAGGAATCAATTGACTGGAATGTTCTGTGGGCCTATTTCGATGGAGCAACTAAGATAAATCAATATTTGAGTGGAGCTAGAGGAGTTTTGTACCTCTCTAAATACAAAAAAGTTCAATTCTGTGTTGGTATAGGGAAATGATCAAATATTTTTGCTAAATTATATGCTCTAAAGCTTTTACTTTCATTAGCATTGGAGAAGAGTACTAAGAAGATTCAGATGTTTGGAGACTAAATGCTAGTTATAGAGTGGATGACCGAAGTGAAGGTTTTTCATAATATTATCTTTCATCCTTTGTTGGAAGAGATAAAAATCATGCAAGGTATGTTGGAAAATTCCACGGGTAGACATATCTATAGAGAAAGAAATGGTGAAGCGGATTCAATGTCGAAAACTTGTCTAAACAAGGAAATGGGGATAAAGAAAATTATTGAACACAATAAGGGAACACTCACATATATACTCTTTCACATTTTCTTTCCCGAGTTCAAATTCAGATATACACGAAGGTTGCATGCAATATTTTTTATTTCTTTATTTCAAAGAATTTTAAAGTTATTTTTTTTGGAAGCTAGAGAGGATTTATGCACTCATAGAAGCAAAGTGTTGCTAAAATTATGTAAATTGAGATATTTGGGGAGCATCAATGATATCTTGTTTAGAAAACCTTTTGAGTTTATATTAGGATAGTTTTGGTTGTTTTAATTTGAGGTATTTTAGTAAATGCCTCAGCAATTGTGTCTGGTGAGTATTTTCACATAAAATGGGATGCCATTTTTGGAGAGCGATGTATATAATTTTGGTTGTTTTAATTGGAGGTAGTTTAGTTTATGCCTGCCTAATTGTGTTTGGTGAGTATTTCAAATGGGGTCATTGATTATCATTGATAGGGGAACCAATGTTTAAGTCATTTTAGATCAATCATCCTAATTGTTCTTGATTTCTATGCATGTGCATAAATTATGTTGTACATAAAATTGTATATGTATGTATACAAATTATGCTATACATCAAATTGTTTAGATTATAATTTAACATGGTAACTAAATCTTGTTTCAAGATCTAGATTTAACTTTAAAGAACAATAACTTTTTGACCCTGATAACATTTGATTCAAGCTTACTTCAAATCACTTTGTAGGAATTGTAACTTATTTTATGTAAAGCCTCCTTTTTCAACCTATTATTTTTTATTTTCAATAGAAAAATGTTTCTTGCTATTCGAAGGGTGAATACAAAAAACTACAATTTGCC
>LPNX011010504.1:303141-374939 GCA_001517045.1 Pseudotsuga menziesii
CGTGATATTTCCTTTCACAACACTGGAAATTCACAATTTTACCTTTGACTTTGACATGGTAATTTAATCGGTAGATCATCTTTAATCTTTAGATGGTGAACTCTAAAATGTCTCAATGATTTGGTGAATATGCAGGCAAATCCACTTGCGCGATTTCATGCAGTTTGGTGTAACGATCTCGACTTTTCTGCAACATAATTCTGTGGAAATTAGTTGATGTAGTAGTGTGGAAAACTGTTCCTGGTATGAGGAACAATCCAGTGGCATCTTTCGTACTTGGGCGTTTTATCCTCTTCAGTTGACACGTGAAACATGGTGTTTATGTTGAGCTAAAACATGGTATTCTTTTGGAATTTTTTTATTAATGCTTCAATCAACAAGTTGTTTCGTAGCTTCATATCTGCAATATGTTGGATATATATTGTTCATGCTCGTAATCTCTGTGATCTGGTATTTTCTGTGATAGTTGTCACCATAAATTTCAATTATCCCACCTTAAACAGGGTTACTTTATTGCAATATGAATTCACAACCCAATTTCTTTGATGGTGTGATGCTGGTTCTCTTTTAAATGAACTGCGTAGAGCTATCATCATCTACATAAATGTAGTAAGCCAATTTATTATAAGTATATTCAAGTGAGTGAGTAGGAATTTCAATTAAAAAAAGCATTTCAAATTATAATATAAATAAGTGGCACGAAGTGCGGTAGATATAAATGTAGTAAGCCAATTTATTATAAGTATATTCAAGTGAATGAGTAGGAATTTCAATAAAAAACACATTTCAAATTATAATGAGTTTCAATGTATTTGGCGGAAAGAAATCTTCATAAATACCATTATTTAGCTTCACCGAATTGTTCAAATTGGTGAGTAGCCCCTTCTTCGAACTTACCTTATATTGCATATAAAATCACACTATACATTTAGCAATATCTTTATGCAGGCAAGGTTACAGGAAACACCTTGAAAAAGGCCTTGTTGCGCGATAACAATAAATGTAAGTTTTTTTAATTTTTAAAATATTGGAGACCAAATCATGAAAAAATACAAATTCTATTGCATGCTTCTGAATAGGAGTTTGAACTTTGGTGTAAAGCATTTACCACAAACTTTAGACTATGATTTTTAAACAATGACAGTTACAAGAAATAACAAGTAATGCAACAACCTATAAACAACAAGTAATCTCACATAGAAATATAAGTACCATGGCAACAAGTAATACATTGTTTCAAGTTTGAATGTTTCATAATTTTTTAACTTTTAGCTTTAAACTATATACAATATCACAATAAAATATTTCTAAGAGGCAGGCATAAGCAGCCTTGCTGCTATTTCACTTGTTTAAAATAAAAATATTTAATAAAACAAAATTTGATATTTTTATAAATATAGTCTTTGAAATAATAATAAAGATACTAAAATATGGCCATACTTAATTTTTCCCTTATTAGTTGTTGTGGCGGAAAGGGTTATATGTTCTTATCGCTTTGCATTTTGGTATTGTATTGGAGGGGACTTAGGATTTTAGGTTTAAGATATGGCTTTTTCGCTCCGATTTAAATGGTGTTTACTTCTTGTCACAAATGCAGTCATGTGTAGAGCCTTCCAATGTATGCAATTGGTAGAGTTTGTGGTCCATATACATGGCGTTTTCCATCAAGATTTGGAGCCCAAGATGTGGTAGCGTCATGGCGTCACCTTCTCAGATACTAGATTTCGTTCGCCGCATGTAGTTTGGGTGTGGGTTTAATGAGTTTTGATGGCTGAGGAGTGTCAAAATTAATGTGTCTCTAATTCGCATATCAACAGTTTGTATTTCAATGGATCTGGTGTCTTCGAGCCTTGTTTTTTATTCTTCTTTTGGGCTAAGGAGAGGCGATCGTTGCAGCTAGTGGAAGATGGTCGCGGCTCCACATTGTCTTGGTGCTTGGAGGTCGCGGTTACAGAAGCCTTTGGGTTTGTGTTCTTGGAGGTGTGTTTATGTTTAATCACATGAGGATTTTGGGGTTGGAATTTTGTGGTTTTCTCATATTAGCTTTAGTTTGTACCCTGGCGAGGTTATATGGTTGTGGGATGGTTTCTGCTGTGAATTGCTTTGCAATTGTTGTGGCAAGGAAGGTTCTTGTGGCTAGTTGTTACAGTTCTTATAGGTCATCGTTGTAGAAGGATGTGGGATTTTGTTCTTGGAGGTGTGTTTATGTTGAATCATATGAGGGTTTTCTAGTTGGAACTTTGTGATTTTGTCATAATGTGTTTGGTTTGTACCCTAATGAGGTTCAATGGTTGTGGAAGGTTTTCAATAGTGAATTTATTAGTAGTTGTTGTGGAAAATATTGTTGTCGCTTTCGATTCTCTTGGGATTTGGACATTGTCATTGCAAAAGGTTGTTGGCTTGCATTCTCCAAGGTATATTTGAGCTTTAGCTTAGTTGTACTATGATCGAATTGGGTTATGCAATAGTAGTTTTTTTGTTTATGTTGAATCAACCGACGGTTTCCTGCTTGAAATTCTATGGTTTTGTGGTTGGCATGCATTGCCGTGGTTGAAATTTTATGGTTTTCTAGTTTTGGCTTTGGTATGTTCCCTGGATTCGGTTTATATGTTGTCTGCTTGTGGATTTGAGGAGGTTCAATGGATATCGAAGGGTTTCTTTTGCGAGTTGTGTCACATTTGTTGTGGCAGGGGACCTAATAAATTCTTTAGATACCTTCGGAATAAAAATCTTAAAATTGTGTTGTCAATTGCTTCACAATTGTTGTGGAAGGGAAGTGTCACATTTGTTGTGGCAGGGAACCTAATAAATTCTTTAGATACCTTCGGAATAAAAATCTTAAAATTGTGTTGTCAATTGCTTCACAATTGTTGTGGAAGGGAACCTCATAAACGCTTTAAACACCTTCGAAACATAAAATATTTAAAAACAAATAAGTGTAAGTTTCATGGTACAACAAAATTTTAAGGGTTTCATGGCTCGAGTAGGGGAAACCATATTAGGTTTTATATTTAAAAACGCAAAACCCCAAGAATGTGTGTAGGGATTTCATCGCTCCGTTGTGGAAAACGAACTTAGGGTTCCTATTTAAAGACGTAAAACCCCATGCACTCGTAATGGTCAAGTCCTTCCCCTTTCCTAAAGGCTCTTTGGTTTTTATTTGCATAACTGAGGGGATGAGTAATGCTACAGGTTCAGTCATCAATATTATAAGTTGAGTAGGATCGATCCCGATCTAATTCGGGTAGTTTCCACTTTGATCAATTAGCCAAGAAGATGTGGTGCTCCACATGGAGCAATACCACCTTTGTAATCCCAATGGGAAATTCGTTCCATCCATGGATTTTGGCTTTGTGGTTTGGTCGTTTTGGCTTTGTGGTCCGGTCCTTTGGGGTTGTGTACCTCTATTCTCAGAGCTATGTTCTGCATTTTGATAGGTTGGCTTGTATCTAATTATTGTATTTTGGATAAATAAAAAAATAATTAGCCTAGCATATTCTTTTAAATTTTGTTTACGTGGAAACTAGAATGGGAATTCCTTGGGGCGAAAAACAGTGTGGGAAAGCTAGAGTATTTGGGTAATGAGAAGATAGACTTCTATGCTGAGTGTTGGGGTGAAGCATTGACCTATGTGTAATGTTTACATAATTATATGGATAGATTCCCAAGTCATAAAAGCTTGGGAAACTTATGTGAGGACTATTAATCATGTGATTAATCATATTGTTAATATTTGTTCATTCTAATTGTTTCTTTATAACATGAGGTAGTTAGAGCTATTGGCAATGCTTGAACTCATAATTGTATTCACTAAGATCAATTTATTACTCTAGCATTATGCAGTCAAGAATTATGACAACTTTCTATGTAAAAATGTAAAATTAATAGCTATGAACAAAAATATAGCACTTATTGAGTTTAAATCATCATCCTAACCATTAAGATAAGCTTATTAGTCACTCATCCATAATTAAATCACGAATAATTAAGATTTATTGTGATAATTGATTCACAGTAGGATCTAAGAGCTAAGGGAATCCTCACAATTCGAGATTACACACAATTATGCACAAAACCCAGAAAGAGTGAAATTAACACATACAAATGTAGTCAATAACTGAGTCTATTGTGATTGTACAACATGTAAATATGTTTGGATGAGGTTTATATTACACTAGGGATAAATCCTTAGCCTTTGGAGGCAATCTAGATGCATACATGTGCCAGGATAGGATTTGACCTCAGAACCCCCCTAGGTGGATCAATGAGCTCCCAAACCATCCCAAACGGTCATGAATGCATGTGTGGAAGTGGTTGGAGAATTATAGGACATAATTGAGGGAAGGATAGGTGTGGGTGAGCACATGGGTGAGTGGGAGTGGCTCTAGGAAGAAATAAATTCCCAAGGAGATCCAAAAACCACTAAATACATGCATTAGTGCCTATGGTCAAACAATTTCCCTGATTTAAGGGATGGGGAGCACACCAAGGTCTGTTATTTAATTAATGAGACTGAATGGGTAGTCATAATTATCAAAGTGAAGAGCCTCAATGCAATTAAGAATCCAAAACACCCAATAAACCAAGGTTGATCAACATAGCCTAGTTTTGGACCATATGACATAACATGAAGGCTAATGAAAATGTATGCTAGGTGTATGATCATGGTACTAAGGTGGATTAATTCTCTAACACCCCACCTTAATCCTAACTTAGTACATCTTATACCATATTATTGATTCCTTGGAAACTAAGGCTTAAGTCACCTTATATAAAAATTGATTTGTCCATATAACCAAGGTAAGGAGGAAAACCTCATGGGAATAAAAAGTCCCCTCTAAAATGGACATGGAGAAAAATCAGAAAGTGAATATAAACCATCACCATGTTTCACCCACTCAAAGAAAGGATCTCAGATAGGAGAATGTATTCTCTGTGAATCTCTTGGTGAAGATGTCAACAGTTTTCTCTACATATGGGCAATACTACAATGATATCACATGCTCTTGCACCAAGCTCTGGATGTAGTGAATTTGTATCTCAATATGTT
Organism: Pseudotsuga menziesii; assembly: GCA_001517045.1. NCBI lineage: Eukaryota > Viridiplantae > Streptophyta > Pinopsida > Pinales > Pinaceae > Pseudotsuga > Pseudotsuga menziesii. The sequence goes on from LPNX011010504.1 coordinate 308,192, forward strand.
TAGTCATCTGTCTCTACACTAGATCAGTGGAAATATTGAATTCACTTTGATTGTCACGCCAAACGACCGTGGGTGAATCAAATGCAAATCCAAGTTCCTCAAGAATACCTTGCAACCACACACATTGTGACATTGTGTAGTTGCATTCAGTACTCCTCTATACTCTGCCTCAGATGAAGAGAGGGATATTGTGTGTTTTTTTCTTGCTCGGACAGCATATGGGACCATGTGCAAGCATGAATACATAACCTGAAGTGGACTTTATGTCAATGGAATCTCCAGCCCAATTCGAATTAGTAAATCCAACTAGTTCTAGTGGAGAACCAACAGCATAGTGTACCTTGAAGTTTTTGGTTCCTTACACATAATGTAAGATTCTTTTTGCAGTATTCCAATGGATATCATGTGGCTCCTACATATATCTAGAAACAACACCTACAACATATTCCAAATCAGGTCGAGAGTGTGTAAGATACAACAAACTCCCAACTAGTTGTATGTACAACAAGTTGTCCACCAATGGATATGCACCAAAATCACCTAGGTTTATTCCTTAGAGGAATGGACACTTGGTTTCCTTACATTCAGCCATTTTAAACTTCAATAATAGGTATGAAGCATACTTTGGTTGGCTTACCTTGATCTCTGCTTCAGATTTCTCAATCTCTAATCTAAGAAATTGTCTCAACAATTCAAGGTCAGTCATGGAGAATTCACTGTGAAAACAAGCCTTAATTGATCCAATTTCTTTAGTGCAGCTACCTGTAATCAAAAGGTCATAAACATACAACACTATGACCTAAAATAAATCACCAACATGCTTTAAATACACATTAGGATCATATTTACATCTTCCAAATCCAAGCCATAGCATAAAATTGTCCATCTTTGCATACCAAGCCCTGGGGGCTTGCTTGAGGCCATATAGAGACTTATTTAACCTCCAAACAAGTGAAGGATCATGAATTAAACCTTCATTATGTTTCATATAGATCTCCTCATGAAGGTCTCCATTAATAAAATCACTCTTCACATCCATGTGGTGAACCTCCCAGCGCTAAATGCAACAATGGCTAAAACTAGCCTGATAAAGTCCATCTTTGAAACTAGTGCAAATGTCTTTGTATAGTCCACTCCTTGGACTTGAGAGAAGCCTTTGGCAACAAAACTGGAATTACATTTGATATCAGAACCATCAGCAGCCACTTTGGTCCTATAGACCCACTTACATTGCACTAGTTTCCTCTTGGAGGGAAAGGGAACCAATTCCCAAATCTCATTGTCTTGCAATGAATTGAACTCTTCTTGCGTGGATGTTTTCTATATTGGTTCAAGTGATGCTTCTTGATATGTATGAGGATCAGATCCAACCATAATGAAGCATCTCTCATAAATATTCAATTCACAAGTATATAAAGCATTTTGAAATTGAGATCTAGTCTTTCTAGAGTCTAGTGGATCTCCAACAAGATCCCCAGCTACTTGAATGGTTTTCTTAGCCCACTTGGGCCAAATGGGTGAGTCATGATCTGAATTCATGTCAAAATCATCATCATCAATATAAAAACAAGAAAAATCAGAGGAAGTATCATCACTTACATCATCATGGAGTGGATGATTTGAGCATTCCCCTTGAGCTAGTTCAATCTCCTGCATGGGCTCTTCTTTGAATTGTACACTCCTTTCAATGAATGTTTTCTGAGATGAGGGATCAAAGAGCTTGTATCCCTTGCATATTCAACATATATAACCATAATGGATTCCTTTCTTTTAGGTTTCAAGGAACTTCTCTTCTCGGGAGGAATCCTAGCCCAAGCCTTTGAGCCTAAAACCCTGAAATGAGAAAGACTTGGCTTGTGACCACTCCAAGCCTCATATGGAGTTTTTATATCCAATGATTTGTGTGGAGATATGTTTTGGAAATATGCATCAAAGTTTATAGCTTCAGCCCATAGCTTAGGATTCAAATCCTTTGCTTCTATCATACAAGTTTCCATCTACTTGAGATACATGTTCTTGCGCTCTACAGCACCATTATGTTGTGGTGTGTAGGGCACAGAATGTTGCATTTGGATGCCACATTATTCACAAAGATGTTGCAAATTCTTATTGACATACTCCTTACCATTTTCAGTCCTAATAACCTTGATCTTGTTCCCAGATGCATTTTCAACTAAGGCTTTGTACACTTTGAAAGTCTCAAAAACCTCATATTTTAGCTTGAGAAAATACACCCAGCAGTGCTTTGAGAAATCATCTATGAAATCCAATACATACCTTGAATTCCCATATGAGGTTGTGGGAAGAGGCCCTATGAGATATGAATGGATCTGATCAAGCACTTGGACATCCCACCTTACCTTTCCTTTCTAATATTTGCGCTCAGCATGCTTTCCCACTACACATCATTTACATGTTCCATTGGAAAACTTGATGGTAGGAAGCGAGTCAACAATGCTTAATTCCTTGCTTAGTGCTTGGAGGTACCTGTAGTTGAGATGACCATATCTCTCATGCCACAAATTTCTTGTCTCATTGGCATGTGACAGGAGTGCATTCCCTTCTGAGAATGGAAGGAAGTGAGAGAATTTGTACATTCTCAAATCATGGTCAGCAAAACCTACTGCCACAACTTGGCCTATAGAGACTTCTGAGATATCCACATCATTTTGAGTAAATGTTACTCTCTTGGTTGTACTAGTCTATGTCATTTGATAGACAAAGAGTATGTTTGCTGCTATATTAGTCACAAACAACACATTGTTGAAGTACCCATCTTCAATATCAATCATGTCAATCCCTTTGGCTTGGATTTCTGAATCATCACCCATAAGAATGGATGGACCACTATAAGGATGCAAGGGAGAGAAGGAATCATGCATGGAGGCCATGTGCCTGGAGGCATCTGAATCTATGATGAAGAAAGAAGAGCTTTAATAACCTACAACCAAAGCATGGAACCTTTCTTTGTTGTCTGAGCTTGAACCTCCCTCTTTCTTCCTTGTGCCTTCTGGAAGTGGAATGTTGTTCTTCTCAAGAAAACGCGCCATCATGTCAATGGTTTTCTTCATGCAAGCACTCTCTTGATGCCACCCTTTGTGACAATAAGTGAATTTTGTCTTCTCTTGCTTCTTCTTGTCCTTGTCCTTGCTAGGATTCGAAACCCCATCTGAATATTTGGGCTTCTTCTTCTCTTGGTGCTTCGAATCTCTGGCTTTCTTCTTTCCTTTGGATAGATTTTAAACTCATGCAGAAAGGGCTTAATCCTTACTAGATTTGATGGTACCCATTTTCACCACCTTGTCTTGCTCTTGAGTCAGTGAATCCATGAAGTCTTCCAGTGATGGCATCCTCCAATTTCGAGCTATGAGCTTACTAGAGTGGAATGTTGATACAAACACTGAATACTCTAGCCCTAGCTTCAAAAGTATGGAAAAAATCATATGCTCCCATTTTTTTTCAATGCCACACTGTTTTAGTTGAAGCACCAATGGTTTGAACTTGGTGAATAAGTATTGGATCGCCTCAAAGTGAGTTGAACTCAGTGAGATCAACTCATTTTCGAGTTGGTGACCTCTCATCTCATCATCCTTCCCAAACAATGACTCGATCTTAAGACATACTTCGTTGGGTGTTGTTAGAATTTCTACATGGAAGAGAAGGTCCTTCGAAATGCTGAGACAAAGCATCCTAAATGCCTCATCAAGTCTGTTGAAGTACTTTGATTTTTCCATAGCAGAGTTGGGTTCGATCTCAGTCCCCATGGTGACTCTGAACAGGCCTTTCGAACTCAATTGGATTATAATTTCATCCTTCCCTTAAAAATAGTTGAATGGAGTGACTAATACATTAGTTTTCTCCATTTCTTCTTGCACACTGAGTGACATAAACATTGATTGTACATGCAATGCAAACACTTGAATTTTTCTAGAAAATGCCCTAAAAAACAACTCAAACACTCTGGTTTTGATTTGCAGCTCCAAATAGCTATGATACCATGTGAGAATTGATCCACATTAGGATCTAGGAGCTAAGGGAATCCTCACAATTCAAGATTACACATAATTATGCACAAAAATAGTAGAAAGAGTGAAATTAACACATACATATGTAGTCAATAACTAAGTTTATTTTGATTTTACAACATGTAAATATGTCTATATCATGTTTATATTACATTAGGTAGAAATTGTTAGCCTTTGGAGGCAATCTGAATGCATACATGTGTCAGGCTAGGATTTGACCTCAAAACCCCCCTAGGTGAACCAATGATCTCTCAAACCATCCCAAATGATCATGAATGTCTGTATGGACATGTATGGAGCATGCTAGGACATAAATGAGGGTAGGATAGGTGTGGGTAATCACATGGGTGAGTGGGAGTAACTCTAGGCAGCAATAAATGCCCAAGGAGAGCCAAAAACCACCAAATACATGCACTGGCGCCTATGGTCAAATAGTTTCTCTTACTTAATGGATGGGGAGTGCACCAACGTATGAATTTTCATTAATGATGGCACATGGGCAGTCAGAATGATCAAAGTGGAGCACCTCAATGCAATTAAGAGTCCAAAACACCCAATAGACCAAGGTTGATCAACATAGCCTAGTTCTGGACCATATGACATAGCATGAAGTATAATTAAAATGTATTATAGGTGTATGATCATGTTACTAAGGTGGATTAATGGTCTAACAGTTCTTAGCTATTGACATTATTTATTATTAACTAATACTAGTTTAATCATTAAGCTATGAATTTCCTTTTAACTATACGCTAACTCCCTATCAACATATGGGTTGTAATTTATCACTCAAGTATACAAGGTTCACTATTCACTAGATTAGGGTCATATATCGTCAATGTGCTTTACTTGCATACAATAGCTCCTACTACCATATACAATAGTTATCACAAGCTCAAGTATTTGTGTGGATTTGTTGTTGTTGGACTAGTAAGCCACATATATGGGACGTTTGTGCAAGCATGTCAAGCTTAGAGTTATATGCAATTAATCAAAGTCAGTAGTATACTGAGTTTGAATTATTCAAGATGGATACATGTAATCACTACATTAAAAATAGTAAACGTTGTGCTCTAAGCAAAACCAGTTGTACTTAACCATGTGTCTATATTAAGTAATTTGAGTCGATATGAGGTACATAATCTGGGGTGAGCTATTTTTAGTAGTATTACTCTATAATAGTTTGTGTAACTAAGGGTATTTTATTTAATATAGATTACATGACCAAGATCGTATGTGGTATATAATTATTCAGTTATCTTAGCATGAGATTGGTATTTATTCAAAATTGTAGCATTGGGCCTATAGTTCCATTACACAAAAGATAAAATTGTTAATCCATGCTAGCTATTTCTCAGTAAAATGCCATATGCTGGACGATTGTTGAGTGTTATAGTTTATGTATGCTCAAGATAAAGAACATTAGAGTTAGGACAACTTTACATTCAACTTAGGACAATAAGAATAAGAGTAATTGGATTAAGTTGGCTAGCTAGTATGATGAATTAATGCTAGAGACTAGGGTTTAAAACTACAAAAAAGTGTTGGTGACTTTAACAAGCCATAAGTTCCATGTATGTTAATCAAATGTTTCCAAGTTTGTGCAGACAATAGGATTAACTACTAGTTTGAAAAAACTAAGAAGTCTTGATAGCTTCAATTGAGTATGAATACCATGTATGTGAGTCTTGGATGTGGTTGAGATAATAGACTTTAATTTCAAATCCATACTTGTTCTTTTGTAATTTCCTTACACTTTAGGGCTTTATGGGCTATGTTGTAGTTTGACATGAGTTCCTTCATGCTTGCCTCATTTTCTCTAGTTGTGTTCTTTGATTTTGTTGCATTTTTTTTGGGTGGTGGGATGTATGCCAAAGTCAATATGTATGGAAAGTGTGTACTTAACAATAGCTATCTTTTTTATTACCACACATGCCATGGTGTCTACATTGTCCAATGCTTTCTAGGCTTTGTAAGCTAGTTTCATATTTTTTTTAAATAAATGTACTACACCAATATAATAAATTTATTGGTTCCATAGTTCTGCAACGTGATTGCAATGATATCTTGATGATGTATCAATTAAAATATTGCAACAAATACCAAGTAAATAGTTTTTTCAATTGAGCGTTAAGTCAAAAAAATCAATAGCCTACATCGTGTTCATACGCTTATGTTGAAAGTTATGTTAATGTTGGAAAGGATTGAAACCATTTATGTTTGCATGTATTCTTTCGAAGGATTTATTAGAATTCATAGCATGTTGTCTTTTTAAACGAGGAATTGTTATATATTACCAAGAAACAGTAAATTACTAATAGGCTATGTTACCACAAACGAGAAACGGGAAACGGAACAAGAAACGGGAAACGGAACGAGAAATGAGAATGGTACGAGAAACGTAGTCTACAGGTTTTGCACATACAAGAAATGAGGAGAGAGAAAAAATAATAATATTGAAGATAAAGAAGATAAAGATTTGACTTGAATGTAGAAATAGATCATAAATTTTTTTATAACATTGGCCAAACAATTTTTTTGTAACTAGACCGGTCTTACAAACAATTAAAAATAATTAAAATAATTAAATAAATAGATACAAAAACGTAACACAATTTTTTTTACTTATTTTAATTTTTTATATCCATCACTAATTACCCTAATCAATCTTCTGAAACCTCTTTTTCTATTTAAAAATATACTATTAATATATGATAAATTCATTAATATTTATTAAATTTAACTTCAATAAAATTTTAATGATTTTAATTATTAATTTCAATAGCTGTTAACCAAAAATTAATATTTTTAATAGCTGCTAATCAAGCAAGGATATTATTCAAACAGTTTTTGTGCTATTACTGTCTAAAAAGCTAAAGAAAACTCACAGTTTTTGTGCTATTATTGTCTAAAAAGCTAAAGAAAACTCACAATTATAGCCCTTATTATTCTAAAAATAAAACACAATGCCAAAAGAAATCATCAGATTTGGAACGACTTCCGATAATAAACTTATTTAGAATGTGAAGAAACTGGGCGGGGCACCAATACCCTCCTCGTGCAGCTACATATGAATACAAGGTTATGAAGCGATGAGAACAAGAAACGATACCAACCAATTTATTTATTTAACCAGCTGGATGGAACTGTAAAAACCATTACTATATTTTATATGGTATTATGTCTATTCTTTGCAATGGTAAGATTCAGACATACTTGCTAATACGAAAGTACGTTCATTAATTAATTAACACAATGATAAGTTCAGAAGAGAAGAGAGTGCAATCTCTTAAAAGGGCGCCACCCTGCTTCTTTCCAGTTTAGGTTAGGTTTTTTGAGTCCTTAACTGGCCATTGAAACCGACGTGAAAAATTCAAGTTTTTGGGTCAAAATTCCAAAAACGACCTGCAGAAACGATGCGAAACGACGATCGTTCCCTAAGAAACGGTTTCAGCCTCTTAAAAACAGGAATGGCCATAGAAAACGGTGTTTCCCATATGGTTCTCGTTTCTATGCCATTTTTACCAGGAAACGAGTGTGGCCATTACGTTTCTAGTAACATAGCTAATAGGAAAGCGAGCATATGACATCCATGCTTGTACCATAAGATCAAGAATGCGTCTGTAGTCCAAAGAGGAAGCAAACAACATAATATCAAGTTATAAGTGAACAATATGAACAAAGAGCATAGCATTTGTGTGTGCAGGTTTGATGCAATCTATTGTTTGTGTGTGTAACAATCTGATTCTTGTGTGTTTTTAGACTTGGGATTAAGACTGCTTTGTTGTGGATGATCTTTGCAGCCTACAGGAAATGCAATGCATCCTTGTGTGTTGCTTGCAATTATGTAGGATGTTGTTGTTGCAAGAGGGAAATAGAAATCATACTAAAACTCTTTGCAAACCATGAAAATGTCGTAGTTTTGGCATTGAATTGCTTCTTCCACTGATCATAAAAGAATGGAATAGCTTGCTTTATAGAAGTTGTTATAGATTTGATTTCTTGTTTTCTGTTTTGTGGTAGCAGGATTTGGTTGAAGAAAATTCCTATGTTTCAAATTGCTATACCAATTCTCCAAAAATCTTCGTTTATGTTGTTCTCGTACTTGTTATTGTTGTTTTGAAGCTCTCTGCTTTAGCAGCACTTAAATTTCACTAGCAGCTCAAATCAACACTTACAGCACTGTAACAGCTGGCTAAGTACAAACATGTGGATAATTCAATCATTCCATACTAACCATGAAAGTGCACTTTAATGTGCTTGACACATCATCTTGTGGATGCATCTCAATATGCTTGTAATCAACTTTGAGATACTAACCAAGTTTCCTGTAAAAAAAACTAAAACTTTGACAACTATCATTGCTACTATACAAAGGAAACACTTCTTCTTTTACTCATAGTTGTTAATCAACTTTCCGAAATCAATAGAAGTTTCCCAAACCTGTCATGTCTTCGTTATTGGACAACAAATTTTCTAGATGGCCTTACTATAAATAAGAAAACAAGTAGCCTGGACTACTACAATTACAAATTATAGTGTCATAAGAAAACAATCTTCTTCCTTTATTGAACACTTCACTAATTTCAACATATTTTATCAATTCCTCATTTCAACATATTTTATCATTTCATCAGGATGGATGCTTTACTCTTTGGAAGAAATGCTTTCAACATATTAATGCATAATTCATTCTAGATATTAATGCATCCATGGGTTAATGCATTTGCAAATTAATCAACATCGCATCTATGGCAAGAAAATATTATTGCATAATTCATCCTAGATGCATATATCGTGGCATTGTATTGTAGCTCTTGCATAATGAAAATAGACAGAACCATGACCACAACATTTAAACAGATTAGAGACAAATGCCTTTCTGATAATGACGGAAACATCGAAACAGTTCAAAAAATGGGAAATGTGCTTTTAAATATGCAATAGATGTCTAGCTGACAAGCTATCCGCATTGTCCTCTCACTACCATTACATTCATCATCTAGGAAGATTGTTTTCATTAATGCTGCACCAGATTAAAAGGTGAATAAAATCAAATGTACGTACTCAAAATACCAATATTATTGCAACAGGAACCAGACAAATCCGAAGACATCATCTATGCTTCAATCATAGACAATTCTGGATGTATGCCATATGAGATTTAAAACATTTCCCTAGTAGAGTTAACATCAAATAAAAATTATTGAACACAAATTTGTTTCTAAGATAGAAGAAAAATGGGGGCAATATTGATATTGTTTCTAAGTCTCTTTCTCCCTATATTGGACAAATATTTCTGGGTATGCATTATGTAAATGAAGAACCTACTGCTACTAATGTTGAGGAATATGACATATATCACGACCTATTGCATTGGGCTCATCGTAGATGTTAACAGTATATTTCTAATTTGCAATATACTAAAAAAAACCATTTCTAATTAGTATAGAATAATACTTCTCACTTAGAAGCTAAATATTGAGCATCAATCAATAATCAAAAAGATCGTAATGACAAAGGTGTTGGAATTCTGTAATTACTCCACCACCGATTGCAACAGAATTTGAAGCAGCAACATCAAATGTCAGAATTTAGAAAAGCCATCACCGTTCAGATTGTGGCCGCCGCAACACTAAAGAGCCGCAAATCGCATCATCAGCACACTACCAGACAAACAACAGATTATTTAAATGGTCAAAAGTCATTTTGCTGTAACAGAACAGTGTCAGCAAATCACATCTAGTTTTCTTGAAGAGGCAGCACAATATTTTATTTTCTGTCAGTCTGTAAATCATAAATCATAAATTCCGTTTTGTTATCCGAAGGGTCAATTAGCACTTAATAGTCGACTTGGTTAAAATCCTATAAATACTTGCATTGTAAACCATATTTGACACGCCGTATATGAACAACAGAATGTAATAGAAACAGAGTTGAAACTTTGATATTTTCCGTGTAATTCTGTGTTTTACTCTGTTTTTTAAAAAACTCAGTTTTATTTTTTTTATGTCAGGTTGTTGTAGCAGCTCGTGTCTTTGTGTGAATATTTTTTATTTATTCAGTAGAATGTGTGTGATAAGTTTTTGGACACAGGGGTCATCAAATCAGTGAAAAATAGTGAGTTGCAATGAAGCTGTGTGTGAGCTGTGAGTGACGTCAGCAGTTGCAGCTAGTTGAATTAAGTGTATAGAGTGTTGTCGGCTATAACAACCAGCTGCAACACCTTCTGCTGAGTACTTTTCGCAGTAGTAGCCAAGCTGCAATAGTCCTGTAATTTCTGGGTTGTTATTCTGAGATCTGTCAGTAAAGTTTTACATTGCTGAGAAAGGTTGTACATTGACTGTAAGTGGTTTTTTGAGCTATACGCGAAGTCTTTAGTGTTTCTAAGAAAATGAGCGGCAATCCCCTGCCTTCCCCATAGTGGTATCAGAGCATGGTTAAAGATCTCTTTCATGTCTAAGAGTCTGGTTGAGTTCTATTGCTCATTTGTTTTTGAAATTAATTGAAATGGCCACTAACAGTAGTGTAGTGTAGCCACAAATTCCAGTGTTGTTTGAAAGAAATTATGACACATGGTTTATTAAAATGAGAACTATCCTGCTTACTCAAGATCTTTGGGAGTTTATTACGATTGGCTATCCCGAACCCGCTGATCAAGCGGCTGAGTTGGCTCTCACAAATGCTGAACGTGTTCTGTTGAAGGAAAATTGGAAGAAATATAATAAAACTCTCGGTCTTATTCAACAAGGCCTGAGTGAATCTATTTTTCCGAAGATATCAAGTGCTGAGTCTTCAAAGAAAGCTTGGGACACTCTTGAATCATGCTATCAAGGTGTGACCAAGGTGAAGAATGTTAAGTTGCAGAATTTAAGAAGAGACTTTGAGAATCTGAAGATGAAAGATAGTGAGACTGTTGATAATTTCATGACACAAGTCATGAGTGTTGTAAACCAACTACGACAGTATGGTGAAGATCTTCCAGATCAGCGTGTGATTGAAAAATTGCTGAGATGTTTGCCAAAGAAGTTTGAAGCAATGGTTATTCCAATTGAAGAGTTTAAAAATCTCAAACAAATGCACATTGATGATCTGACTGGTTCATTGCTTTCTCATGAATAAAGAATGAACAGGTATGATGATACTCCTTTAGAAAATGATTTTAAATCTCAGTTAAATGTTACTAGAGGCAGAGGCAAAGGAAGATCTAGTAACAGAGGAAGAGGAGGATGAAGTGTTGGTCATAGTGATAGCAGAAATGATGTTGAAAATAAAGAGAAGTTACAGCAGAGTACTCCTAGCTTAAGGGGGAGTAGCAGCAGAGCAGGATAGTCAGGAAATCAGAGATATGATAAATCTAAAGTTCAATGTTTTTAATGTAATAAATTTGGGCATTTTGCTAACAAGTGTTGGAAGAAACAAGCAAATGCTAGTAAGTTGTCTACACACATGACAGAAGAAGCTGAAAATGAAGAGCAGCGTATGTTTTTGACTTGTAATGTCACCCACGAAAGTTCAAATGATATTTGGTTTTTGGACAGCGCATGCAACAACCACATGACTGAAAATAAAGAATTATTTTCAAGTCTAGATACCAGCATACAGTCTGAAGTAAAGTTGGGTAATGATTGTAAGGTAAAAGTTAATGATAAAGGTGTGATTGTTGTGTATCAAAAAATGGTAAAAGAAGAACTATTCATGATGTTTATTATGTTCCTGGTTTGATGTGTAATTTATTGAGTGTTGGACAATTGTTGGAAAAAGAGTACAGAGTATTCTTTAAGAAAAAGGTGTACACTATTTATGATAAATATCCTAATAAACAGTGGATTACCAGAGTAGAGATGACAAAGAATAGAATGTTTCCGCTTACTATGAGAAATTATTTGACTAACTCTTTGAATGCTTATAAAACTAAGAGCTTAGATCAATCATGGGTACGACATTTAAGATATAGCCATTTACATTTTGGTGGTTTAGAATTGCTACAGAAGAAGCAGATGGTAAAAGGATTGTCGAGTATTGAGCAGCCAGCAGGCTCATGTGAAAGTTGCATATTGGGAAATCATCATAGAGAGAAATCTATTTCTGGAGTCTCAAACAGAGCAAAGGAACCATTGGAGATGGTACACACTGATTTGTATGGACCAATGCAAACACCTTCTTTGATTGGTAATGTTTATTTTATTTCTTTTATTGATGATTACAGTGGAAAAACTTAGGTATATTTGGTGAAACATAAATCTCAAGCATTTGATGTGTTTAAAAGTTTTAAAGCTATGGCTAAAAAAGAGAGTAACAAATTTATTAAAGTATAGAGATCAAATGGAGGAGGTGAGTATATGTCAAATGAATTTATGGATTTTTGTAAGTATCATGGAATTAAAAGGCAGTTTACTACACGCTACACTCCACAACAAAATGGTGTAGCAAAAAGGAAGAATCGAACCATTATGAACATGGATCGAAGTATGATGGAGGAGAAGCATCTTTCAAATGAATATTGGGGAGACGATGTTACTTTTCAGTATACATTCTGAACATAAGCCCAAAAAAAAGCGTGAAGGATCGAGTTCCTCAGCAAGCTTGGAGCGGTAAGTGTAGAAGTATATCTCATTTAAGAATTTTTGGTTGTGTAGCTTATGCACAAGTACCTGAAGAGTTGAGGAGAAAGTTAGATGACAGAAGTCAGAAATCTATTTTTGTTGGATATAGTGAAGAATCTAAAGCATATAGACTTTATAATCCCATCACCAAGAAGTATGTAATTAGCAGAGATGTGGTGTTTAAAGAAGAAAAATCATGGGATGGGAGCATTGATAAATTGTTGGTGAGGAAGCTGTAACACCTCATGCAGAAGATGAAGAAGATGAACAGGGCACACATGGAGGACAGTTGACTCCACACACACCAGCAACAAGGACACCTACCAGAATGCCCAGAACTCATGAACATGGTGAACCATCAAGTGTTGGTGGACAACAAGGAACAAGATCAGAGGTAAGCAATGAATCAAATCCTACATTGGCATCATTAAGAAACAAAGTTAGAGGTCATAAGACTAGAAGTTTAAGAGAATTGTATGAACAGAATGATGAAGTAAATCAAGTTTCAAATTTTGCATTTATAGCATGTGATCCTGTAAATTTTGAGGAAGCTGTTAAAAAGGATGTTTGGATAAAAGCAATGGATAAAGAAATTGATGCCGTAGAAAGAAATAATACTTAGAATCTTGTAAAATTCCCTGATGATAAAAATTGTATTGGTGTCAAATGGATTTATAAAACTAAGTTAAATGCTGATGGTGATGTTGAAAATTATAAAGCAAGACTTGTTGCTCAGGGGTTTAGTCAACAACTTGGAATTGATTATAATCAGACATTTGCACCTATAGCCAGACTTGATACGGTAAGAATGGTATTAGCTATTGTTGCTCACAATAAATGGTATGTACATCAAATGGATGTAATGTTTGCATTTTTGAATGGATCTTTAGAATAAGAGGTTTATGTGAGACAACCTTCGGGATATGAGGTTGATGGACAAGAACACAAAGTCTACAGATTGAAGAAAGCGTTGTATGGATTGAAGCAGGCACCTAGAGTTTGGTACAACAGAATTGATGAATATTTGAATGGTGAAGGATTCCGCAGAAGTCCAAGTGAACCAACATTGTATACAAAGGTAAACCAAGAAGGTAAAATATTGATTGTTTTTTTATATGTGGATGATTTGATATTCACTGGAGATCTTTCTGTAGATGAATTCAAGAAAAAGCCATGAAAACAAAATTTGAGATGACTGATTTAAGAATGATGAAATATTTCCTTGGTATTGAAGTAATCCAATATGAAGATGGTATTTTTATATGTCAGTCTAAATATACAAATGAAGTATTGAAAAGATTCATCATGCTGAATTGTAAGCCAGCTGTAACTCCAATAGCAACTGGCACAAAACTCAGTAAGGAAGATGATGGGTCAAAAGTTGATCCAACGATGTATAAGAGACTGGTTGGAAGTCTCATGTACTTAACTGCAACAAGGCCTGATATAATGTTTGTAGTAAGTTTGATTTCAAGGTTTATGGAAACACCAAAGAGTACCCACTAGAAAGCTGGAAAGATAATCCTAAGATATATTGCCGGAACAACAAATTTTGGTATCCATTATACCTCTAATTCAAATTTTAAGTTGATTGGATACAATGACAGTTATTTTGCAGGTTCTATTGATGATAGAAAAAGCACATCTGGATATGTGTTCAATTTTGGCTCGAGATCAGTAACATGGGCATCGAAGAAGCATCCCATAGTGACACTATCCTCTGCTGAGGCAGAGTACGTTGCAGCAACAGCAGCTGCATGTCAAACAGTATGGATGAGAAGAACTCTTTCTGAGTTACAGCATGAACAAAATGAACTAACTCCAATTTTCTGTGATAATAACTCAGCTATTGCACTATCAAGAAATCACGTCTTTCACAAAAGAAGTAAACATATCGATACACGGTATCATTTTACTCGTGAACTGATAAACAACAATGAAATCAATGTGGGATTTTGCACATCAAGAAATCAATTTGCAAACTTGTTTACAAAACCAATGGGAAAATATTTGTTTGAACTTCATAGGAAAAACATTGGGGTTTGTAAGCTGTAACAGAAATAAAGTGTTACAAAATTTTGTTGTTTGAGTGTAGTAATTAAAGGGGAGAATGCTGGAATTCTGTAATTACTCCACCACCGGCTGCAACAGAATTTGAAGCGGCAACATCAAATGTCAAAATTCTAAAAATCCATCACCATTTAGATTGTGGCCTCCGCAACACTGAAGAGACGCAAATCGCCTCACCAGCACACTACCAGAGAAACAACAGATTATTTAAATTGCCAAAAATCATTTGGCTGGAACATAACATTGTCAGCAAATCACATCTAGTTTTCCTAAAGAGGCAGCGCAGTATTTTATTTTTAGTCAGTCTGTAAATCATAAATTATGAATTTGTTTTGTTATCTGAAGGGTCAATTAGCACTTAATGGCCGACTTAGTTAAAATCCTATAAATACTTGCATTGTAAACCATATTTGACACGCTGAATATGAACACCAGAGCGTAATAGAAATAGAGTTGAAACTCTGATATTTTTCTGTGTAATTCTTTGTTTTACTCTGTTTTTGAAAAAACTCAGTTTTTTTTTTTTATGTCAGGTTGCTATAGCAGCTCATGTCTTAGTGTAAATATTGTTTATTTAGTCAGTAAAATGTGTGTGATAAGTTTCTGGACGCAGGGGTCATCAAATCAGTGAAAAAAAGTGAGCTGCAACAGAGCTGTGAGTGACGTCAGCAGTTGCAGCTAGTTGAATTAAGCATATAGAGTGTTGTCGATTGTAACAGCCAGCTACAAAACCTTCTGCTGAGTACTATTAGCAGTAGTAACCGAGCTGCAATAGTCCTGTAAGTGATGGATTGTTATTTTGAGCTTTATTAGTAAAGTTGTACATTGCTGAGAAAGATTGTACATTGACTGTAAGTGGTTTTTTCAGCTGTACGTGAAGTCTTTAGTGTTGTTAAGGAAAGGAGTGGCACTCCCTTTCCTTCCCCACAAAAGGATCAAGAACAGGGGAAACATATACTGCAATAGTTATGTACAACAACTTGTTGAATTTTTATAACAATGACTTGCAAATTTATCCACTAAAAAAAGCATCAAAACTGCATTCATGGGGAAAGATGCTTACAACATAGGTGGCATAACAATTCACTGAACTTTATGCTACCCTTGGGTTCAACAAATGTTCTTCCATTGAATTTGAATACATTAGATATATTGACCAAAGAATGCCAACATTTACGATTAGTGCTATAGATGAAGTGTCATTAATAGGGTCATGTATGCTACATAACATATATAGTAGACTTAGGAAAATTATACACACATCGACAATTCCATTTGGAAATTCAGACATCATGTTCTTGTGGTGATTTATATCGAGCACAACCAGTTCATGATTCTTGTATTTTTGAACAACCAAGGTTTCAACAACAACAAAAAACCCTTAGGTTTTGGCAACGTAGTGTCAAGTTCCTTGAACTAGAAACAATAATGCGAAAAAAAAACAGTGTGTTTGCATCAATACTTAATAGAATAAGAACATGTTCATAAACAAATGACGATATAGACTTCTTAAGTTGAAGAGTATAATAAACAAATGTTGGACATCAAGCAATCAAAGGCATTTATAATCATGACATGGGATGAAAAAAGTTGAAGCTATCGATAACGCATTAACTCAGCAAAGACCAATGCACTTTCCCGATACAATAGTGCTAACGAAAGATATATTAGTTGAACTGATCACAGGAAACTATGCAATTAATAATGGCCTTGTCAATGATGCAGAAGGAATTGTCAAGCACTATACAAAAGGGAATGTTGATGTTCTGTGGATTGATTTCCAAGAGCCTACAATTGGGGTTTCACAATGAGCTACATTGAAATATCTATATAGTCCTGATGTCAATTGCAATTGGAATCTTATCAAAAGAATATGTATGCAAATAACCATTGGAAAAATTAAATCTTGTATTAAAGAGGAATTTCCAATTGAGCTAGTATGTTCCCGCACAATACATAGAGTTATAACATGGCTTCATTTACATTGCACTCTCATGTGTCATAACATTCAGACTCTTTGTATTTTGAACAAATTAGAGCAAACAAATTTCCTACTATGCCAAAAATTATCGACCAAAATTAGCAGGCTTGAAACCAATGCACACTGTCATTTTAGTATGGGTTGTATTCAATGGATAAACAACATTCTTTGCTCTTGTTCTTTATGAACATAGGAATTTTCCTTCTCCATCTAGATGATATCATCAATGATAATGACCTAATGGAAGGATATATATTATGCTTCCAACAAACATATTTTGATTCAATCCCCAAAGAAACAATTGTTTAAGAGAATTACATTTTTTTTCAACATACTCAATTCATGGTGTCATTACATGTATTAAACAAAATATCCTTGTCCATAAGCCAACAACATTTGCAAAAAAAAACACGGAGACAATTGCAGTTGAACTTGAACATCAAAATATCCACTTCAGGTTGGTTAATATTCACTCCAGATCATAGGCTTCATTTAACGGCCTTATTAAAATTTTACCACCATTGTTAGAATGAGGTTAGGAAAATCTCTATCTCTGAGATGTTGGAGACTTGAATATTGATATGATACAAAATAACAACTTAGGTCAAAAACTAAGATCATTTATGCAAAGCAATGGCCTAAAATTGTATACAAATAAAGAAACAACCACCAATGGTGCTATGCTTGATTGTTTGTGGACAAATTTGGAAAATACTGATGTGTGTAAATTTTTCTTTAATATTCAAACTAGGGCTAAACAGTGTATTCAAAATTTCTATTGATAACCACACATGAATATCTTTTACAAGTATGCAGCGGAATATAAAGTATCGAGAAATAAATCACAACATCACATCATAATATTGATACAATTATTTTGGGTATGGAAACCCTCGAAAAAACCCAAGATGGGAAAACTGGTGCAGCAATCAGATATGGATTTTATTATAGAGAAGATATGGAACTTTTACAATCATTGCAAATCACCCAAACCTGGTGAAGAAGTACTCCACAGAATCACTAGGAAAACCCCAGCTAAATCTTCAGCCCCTCTGCATGATTGTACGACCAAGTGTACGGCCTCCAACACGTGCGGATCCATATGGATGTATGGCTTATGTATAGAATCTATACGGTAGCTATACGGAATCCATACGGTATGTACGGCCTTCCTCTGCAGTTGCTTCCTTTCGATCCATGCAACCTCTGTCCTTCCTGGTAGCTCGGTGATCATGTTCTCTCACTCCTCCATCTTCCTAGCTAAATCATTTGTTTGACTTTCTCTCCATGTCTATATCATGTCTCTATCAGAATACAAGTGTGTGTGTCCTCTCAACCAATTGAACTTTCTTTTATAACTTTAGGTAAAGCAAAAACCCTAATTTCACTTTCACTTAAAGTCAATAAATAATTATATCACTTTAATTATTTTCCAAAGTAAACTTAGGAAAAATAATTAAATACAACTGCTTTCCTTAATTAAAGTCTTTTGCATGCAAGGACACTTGCATGCAGGAAGACCGTCATTGTTGTTGTTAATCTAACACTCCCTCTCAACGAGAAAGGGATTCGATAGCAACCCCAACTTATCCTTGAACTTCACAAAACTTCAGCTACAAAGTGCCTTGGTGAAAATTTCCACCACTTGGTCATTAGTTTGTATGTACTCCAACCGAATGGTTCCTCTCTGAACACGATCTCTCAATAAGTGGTACCTGATGTTTATGTGTTTTCTCCAGTCATTGAACACTAGATTCTCAGATAGACTGATTCCACTATGATTGTCATAGTGAACTACTGTAGCCTCTAGCTCACACTCGAACAACCCTGAGAGTAACTTCCTCAACCACATACCCTCACAAGAAGCCATCTTGGCTGCCATGTACTCAAACTCTGCCGAGCTTAGAGAAACTGACTTCTACTTCCTACTGAACCAAGACACAACCCTTGATCCAATGCCAAAACAACAACCCAAAGTACTCTTCTTGTCTTCCACACATCCTGCCCAATTAGCACCTGTGAAACTTGCTAACTGCACACTCCCCCTGTGCTCATAAACCAATCCATACTCCATTGTATTTCTGATGTAGCGAAGTATGTGCTTCGCAACTGTCTAATGCACTCTCTGAGGGTCCACCATGAACTGACTCAAAGATTTGAATGCAAAGCTGATGTATGGCCATCTGTTGACTAGATACATAAGTGATATGATAAGATGACGATACAAGGTAGGATCAAATCCTTCTAACCCTGATGCATCAATATTCCTCCAGTTGGAAACTAGAGGTATGGCCATATGCTTGCAGTCATCCATCCTGAATCTCTTCAATATCTCTACTGCATACTTCCCATGTCCAATGAAGTAGCATCCATCTCTCTGCCAAACCTCCAAGCCCATAAAGTAATGCATTAACCCAAATTCTTTCATCTCAAACTCCACTGCAAGATTGGACTTGTAGTATCCAATCAACCTCTCATCTCCTGTCAAAAAGATATCATCCACATATAAGACCAGTATGAGAGGCACCTCACCTGTCAAGAAGTATAGGTTATGGATCCTCACTTCGTTGAAATCCCATCTCTTGTAGATAGTTGTCTATCCTTGAGCACCATGCTCGAGGTGCTTGCTTGAGCCCATAAAGAGCTCAATGCAGTCCGCATGCATGCGTCTCCTTCTTCTCCACATCAAAACCCTTCGGCTGCTCAATATATATCTCCT
The DNA here is from genome assembly GCA_001517045.1 of Pseudotsuga menziesii. Classification (NCBI taxonomy): domain Eukaryota; kingdom Viridiplantae; phylum Streptophyta; class Pinopsida; order Pinales; family Pinaceae; genus Pseudotsuga; species Pseudotsuga menziesii. The sequence continues at coordinate 327,593 of LPNX011010504.1, forward strand.
CCTCTATCACTCCATTGAGGAAGGAATTCTTTCCGTCCATCATATGGACTCGCTAACCCATCTCTGCTGCTAAATAGATAATGGTTTGAATGGAAGAATACCTGGAAACTAGGGCAAAGGTCTCCTCATAGTCAATTCCCTCCTTTTGTGAAAACCCCTTTTCCACGAAGCGTGCCTTATACTTTTCCACACATCCATCGGTTGCATGCTTCACCTTGTAGATCCACCTGGATCCTACCACCTTCTTTTCTTCAGGTCTCAACAAACCTCCCATACCTGGTTCTTCATGATTGAGTCATACTCCTCAACCATGGTCTCCTGCCACACATAATGTTATGCAACCTCCTCAAAACTGGAAGGTTCAGAGTCAATGAAATCTAGCATCAGTGCCATATAACTGAGTCTCTCTGGTGGTACACTTCGTTTAAAATATCTATGTGGAATATCCACCTGCCTAGAATCCTATACTATGGACATATACCACTCACGTCATGGCCTAGTGTCTGCCTGCTGTGGTTGTTAGATCTGTCTCCTGCTGCAGCTCATCCTCCCCATCAAAGATAGGAGGATCTTGTCCACTTGACTCCCTCTGACTACCAATATTGTACCATGTGTTTGCACCTATACCTATACATCTGGCTCCTCCAACTTGATCCATGTATCTTGTCCTGAGTGCTGCTCTGCTGGTGAGTCCACAGGTCTCCACAAGGCCCTTTCCTCATGGAACTGGACATTCCTGCTCACAATGATCCTCTTGCGAGCAGGAATGTAAGCTCTGTATGCCTTCGAAGTCTCGCTATACCCAACAAGTAACCCCTTCTCTCCAAAAGGGTCCATCTGATTCCTAGTGTCAGCATGCAATGTGACTCACATCTGGCCTAGTTCCTGTGAAGACCTCCTCGAGTGTCTTCCTCCCCAAAGTTGTGTGGCCACACCTGTTCTAAATGTACACTACTGTCATGTATGCCTCAACCCAAAGGAATAATGGTAATCCCTAATTAAATAGCATGGCCTTGTTTGCTCCTACCATAGTCATGTTCTTCCGCTCTGCAACTCCATTATGCTGTGGGGTATGGGGCACAGTGTTCTATTTCTTGATCCCCTCTACCAAACAATACTCCATCAACTCATTGGAGGTGTACTCACCTCCGTTTCCTTTCCTCAACACCTGAATCTTCTTTCCTTTTTGGTTCTCCACGAGATTCTTGAACTCTCGAAACTTCTCAAAGATCTCTAACTTGTCGTTCAAGAATTAGATCTAGGTTTTCCTAGAATAGTTATCAATGAAGGTTACACAGTTAATGTAACCATTGAACGAATGGACACTCATAGATCCGCATACACACCAATGCACCAATTCCAAGGGCTCCTTAGACCTGTGCTCACTTTGTGGAAAAGGCTTCATGATTTTCTTCCCCAAAGCACAACTCTTGCATTGGTTATGCTTCTCCTCTTGAACCTGAGGAACTCCAATGACAGTCTGTCTCAAGTGCCTCGGTGCTCCATGGTGTAAGCGTGCCATCCTCCTATGATACAACTCACCCTAACTAGTGTTGTTGCTTCTAACTAGAGCCTTTGCAGGCTCAATGTGTAGTCTGTACACTTTCCCGCTCCTCCTGTCAATCACCTGATCCAAGATCCTATCTGACCCCTTGGGCCTGATATATACTATATGGTCATGGAACTTCACCGGATATCTCTTGTCCTCCAAAGTGGAGACTGATATAAGGTTCTTGGTCAATCCTGGAACATATAACACATCAGCAAAACTGAGGGGTTTTCCTGACTCCCTCTCAAATGAAATAGTGTCAACTCCCTGTGCCTGATGCCACACATCATCACCCAGATCAACGTGGATTCCTGTTCCACCCTCCTACAATTCTCTGAAAAATCTCTTTTGTCCAATCATGTGATTAGATTCTCCACTGTCGATGCACCATATACTGCTCCCTGTGGTGCTTGCCATGCAAGCTATTAAGAAAAACTGCTCATCGAAGTTCCTGTTGAAATCTTCCACCTCTGCAGATCCAACCATCTGATTGTTACTCTTCTTTTTTCCTATTTGGGTATTAGGAGGCAAAGTATCCCTTCTTGTGGCAGATAAAACACTTAACTTTTGAAACATTAATTTTATTTTTTCCATCCTTCTTCCTCTTTGCCTTCCCCTTGCTCTTCCCTGTCAGGGCTAGAGCCTCCTCATCCACAATCTGTGGGGCACTACTGGATAAGCCTAATCCTTGACCCATGCTGGTCTCCTCTTGCACAAATTCATCCCATAGTCTCTGCCAATCGGGGAGCTTCTCCCTACCCACAACACCCTTGACGAAGGTGTCCCATGGCTTAGAGAAGCCATTGAGGGCTATCTAAACTAGCTCCTCATCCTCAATCTTAGATCCAATGGCTCCAAGCTCATCTCTAGTATGTGTGAGCCTTGTGAGATAAGGCACCATTCCTTCTCCCTTTGCCATCTTGGTGCTTTGCATCCTCTCTTGCAGCACCATCTTCTGGTTCTTGTTCTTGCTTTGGTACAAACTTTCCAAAGCCTTCCACATCTCTAATGAGGTCTTCTTCCTATATAGTAAGGGGCTATGTGGTCCTTCACCCCATCCAAGATGATCAACATGGATCTAGAATTAATCTTCTTCCATGCTATTAACTTTGTCAAATCTGTGGATGTTACCTTAATGGAGTCAATGTGATCCTCTGCATCACTGATGTCCAGGATCCTTGTGATCCTTTCTTTCCATGTAGGAAAGTTTTGAGCACCCTGGAGTCTATCCTCAACTCTCAACTGCACATTCATATTGAAGTGTAATTGTCAAACCCTAGATCTACAATCTAGGTTTTTGTCTTGAACTAGATCTGCCCCTGATCTACTGTTGCAAATATCTGTCCCTGATCTACTGTTGTTGCAAATCTCTCAGGTTAAGCTCACTAGAGCTCTGATACCATGTAAATTTTCCTTTAATATTCAAACTAAGGCTAAACAGTGTGTTCAAAATTTCTACTGATAACCACCAATGAATATATTTTACAAGTATGCACCGAAATATTAAGTAATGAGAAATCAATCAAAAAATCACATCACAATATTTACACAATTATTTTGGGTATGGAAACCCCCGAAAAAACCCAAGATGGGAAAACCGGTGCAACATTCATATATGAATTTTATTATAGAAAAAATATGGAACTTTTACAATCACTGCAAACCACCCAAACTTGCTGAAGCAGTACCCAGCAAAATCACTAGGAAATCCCCATCTAATCCTCCAGCTAAACCTCCACCCCCTCCGCGTGACTGTACGGCCAAGTGTACGACTCCCACACAAGCGAATCTGTACAGCTATTAGGATGTTGTATAGAAACCGTATGCTCTGTATGAAAGTTGTACATAATCTGTACTGTCTATATGGCCTTCCTATGCAGCTGTTTCCTATCGATCTATGCGGCCTTTGTCTTGCCGGTAGTTCGGTGATCATGTTCTCTTGCTCCTCCGTCTTCCCAGGTGAATCCTCTATCTGACTTTCTCTATCTGTATCATGTCTCTGTCGAAATACAAGTGTGTATGTCCTCTTAACCAGTTGACCTTTCTTTTATAACTTTAGGTAAAGTGAAATCCCTAATTTCACTTTAACTTAAAGTCAATAAATAATTAGAGCACTTTAATTATTTTCCAAAGTAAACTTAAAAAAAAATTAAATACAACTGGTTTCCTAATTTGAATTCTTCTGTATGCAAGGACACTTACATACAAGAAGACCTTCCTTGTTGCTACTAATATAACAATGTGAAGTTCATTATCTTTGATGCCTATTGAATTGATCATTATGGAAGGCGCATTTCAATTCTTTGCAATAGTATATGCCCTATCTTTAGTTTTTGTAGTCCAATATTCAATTTTATATATATTCTCTTTTAAAGTAAGAGAAACAAAGGGGGACTAAAAAAAATGCAAACTTTCATAATGCCTCATGGAATTTACTAATGTGAAATTCTATTATCCTTTCCCACTAAACTATAATACATATAAAAAAATTATTGGCTAACTATAACCATAGGAACAAATAACTATAAAACTTGAAGGGAAATAGCAATTGAAGATGACTTTGCAACATTTTATTCCTAGATCATAGTTTGTCTCTTCTGTACAAACTGGCTTCTATTAATGCAACTTGTACAACATTTTGTCCAATAGATTCCTTGCATTTACCCTCCTGCTTATTGTGCATTTGCATATTACATGTTAATTCTTCAAAATTGCCCCCAATGTTGCACAAACACAATTTCCAATGTTGCACAAACACATTTTTTCCTTTTCAATTTCTTTAAACATTGTATAGTGTCTATAAAGAAAAAACCTTGGTACACAATATTTATGTTAATTGCATCCTTAACAATGGAAAACTATCAACAACCGTCCCAATGGATAGATAAAGCCACCTGTTATCAGCTCAAAAAAACAAAAAAAATGAAAATAAAATAGCAATAATTAAACCTCTTTGCAAGTGTTTAAACAATGCATTCAACTAAGCCTGATTAAAACTGCCATTAAAAGACTTTTAGTTTGTTTGAAATAGTCTTCTCCACACTACAGAAATTTATAATTCAGAAAAATGTTTAAGTATTTTCATGTTCTTAGATAGTTTCTTTATTTTTAAAAAATAATTGATTTAAGCATTTTCAATTTACAACACTAGATTTTAGTCCTATCTGTCTGGCGCTTCATGTTTATGCATCAATATATTAATGGCAATCATTGTAAATGAATATCCCTTCAGTTATTGTCAAATGCATTGATGCCAATGACTAGAAATGTAGAAATGCATGTATGAGAATTTTGTGATTCCTACTTTGCTAAGTCACCTGACACGAGGATACTGGACACGAAGGAAGGACACGGTGACCCCCGAAATCATGACATGGAGGACACGTTATATATATATATATATATATATATATATATATATACATAGATCCAAATTTTTACAAATATTCAATAGAAATAAAAATCAATGCACATTTAACATTAATAGTTAGTATTACACATTTACAAAGCCTTCAAATCTTCTTCACATGCACAAAAAAAAACTTCTTAGAGTTCTCTCCACAATTGTAAATGGCTAAAAAAAGTCAAAATTCGGTTTTAAAGCGGTCTCAGGCATCGCTTTTGCAAAAGGCATGTCCTGTTTTTCAGGACACGTCCTGAAAGACGCGGGACACGCTGAAGAGACGTGTTCAACACGCTCTGTCAGCATGTCTGTGTCGGACACAAGACATGCTACCCTATATGGACGTGTCAGGTATAACAGCTGCTTTGTTTTTAAAAAAAAAAAAAAAATAGACAGAATTTGTAGCAAGATCTTTCGTCCATTGGATAATCCTCTCTTACACTTGGACTTGTTTTTTCCCTTATTTGTGTGCTCATATGCCTTGTCTTTAATTGCAAACATTATGGCTTTTATAGAATTAACCAAACCTCAAAATTGCTAACATATTATGCATTGCAGGAATACAAAGAAGTGGTACAATAGAAAAATGGACAAAACATCAACAAGAAATACAAAAAATGGTGAACAAAAAAACCATGTGCCTTAAATAGCAATCAGTTGTTTGTTGCATTCGTACAAAAAAAATAGCAACATAGAATTTTGTATATGATAAAAAAATCATTCCACAAATTTTAAAAGGGGGAGGGGGAGTAAATCCTTTTTTCAGAGGAAAAAATACCAGCCTTTGTTATTCAAAAAGAATCAAAAGACATCTTTTACATCAATCTCCATGCATAGCATGTAAACTGTTCAAACAGCAATGATACATAACATGACTGATACAACATCATATCAAGAGACAAAAAACAAAAGTCTGATCAACGCAGACTTTTCTCATCATTCCTGAGTATACTCAGGTCAGAAATCTAATATCGAGAGTGATCATCAAGTGCATACTATCTTGAGCATAACAAGTTGGCAAGGAGATCTCCAGAACATAACAAATAGAATCATTCACTGCAGGTGTCAAAAGTGCTGATATAAAAGAAACAGTGAGACTAAAATAGATCAAAATGGCCATCATTGATGACTGACCCATCTAGATATTCAGTAAAAATTCCATGGCCCATATCCAATATTAAGGCCTCTTTCGAGAGACCATCTGCCAACGAGTTATGCTCACGATAAATGTGCTTGAAGATCACATGCCGGGTAGAATGAAAGCATTTTTTTTATGTCACCACACCAGTGCATCAGAGCTGGAACATCAAGTGCAGTAAATCCGTTGAGCCAAGATATGATAACCGAAGAATATCCATAGATCAATTTGATGGGTAAACCCATCAACAAACAAATTCTGAGAGTAGCCCAAAGAGCCAGCAATTCCGCTCTAGTATTAGTACTACGCCCACAACCCATAGCAAAACTGAAATAATCTGAGTCATTTAAATAGATCATGAAACCTGAACCTCCAATATTAGCAGCTGAGGCTCCGTCAAAAAAACCACATGGAAAACCCAACCAGGCTTGGGACCAATTTCTCGAATCTTTTGGATTTTTACAGGTGCAGGGTATGTAATAAGGAAATGTTCGATTCTGGAGATGAGGGCATGGAAGACAGGAAACTTATCTTCAAATAGACACTGATTTTGAAGGATCCAGATGCCCCAAAAAATGAAAAGAGGCAGAAATCTAAAAGAGGCTGATCGTAGGGGAGAATTATACCAATGAATCACTAGGGAAGAAACCGTACTGTTTTTTGGCCAGGTAAATCTAAATTTGGTAGCATAATGTGCAAAAATAGCAACACTAAAAGGGCAGGTCAGAAAGAGATGAGGAATATATTCGATACTCATTTTACAAAGACTGCATCTACTTGGACCTTGGAAGCCCTTATGCTGCAGATGATCCCAGGTTAATATATGATCACGCGCTAAGAGCCAAATAAAACAGATAATCTTCAAGGGAATGCGCAGAGCCCAAAGGAAATTTAGTGCAATATCTTGAAGGTAATACCCTTTTTCTTGGAGAATGGTATCATAACCCATTGAAGCTGTTAAAGACCCCACATTTTTGTTAAATGACCATAGCAGAGAATCTTGCTGGTTATTTAGGCAAATTCTGCCATATTCCAATCCCCTGATATATTTATCCCATAACAATTTCCATTCACCTGTCAGATCTAAATCCTCAACTGAAAACCAAAATCCTGTATCCGAGGAAGTATAATTCCAAGCATCGGACAGATAGCAGATTCCATAATCCTCTAAATATTCTCTCAATGCTATCGGAAGAATGAAAGAGGTATCCATACCCACAATCGGGTCAGCACCAATATGAATAGAAGTTCCATCTCCTGCCAGCCAAATTAGCCCTTTTCCAATCCACGGAAGGGCTTTCATAAAACTGTTCCAGATAATCGATGGATTCCAGTAATTGAAATTTTTTCCCCTAAGCCAAGAAGAAAATGGCCTATTTTTCAGATATTTCACCGAGATGAGTTGATTCCATATACCATCACTGTTAATGGCCAGCCAAAAACATTTCATTCTGAGTGAAAGACTAAACCTGGGCAAATGTTTTATCCCCCATCCCCCAAGGGATGTCGGACGGGCCGGAAGCTGCCAGTCTGCTAGATGAAATTTTTTATAATTTGATGTATTGCCCCAGAGAAAAGAGAAAATGAGTTTTCGGAGCTTATCCAGGATGGAGACGGGAATGGGCACAAGGGACAGCCAAAAAACAGGTATACTTGTAAGAACCGATCTAATGAGAACCAGTCGTCCTCCTAAAGTCAGAAACATGTTCGTCCAATGAGATATCCTTTTCTCAAATTTTTTAACCAGCCAATGCCAGTCTTTTGTCATATAGCCCGAAGGTTTTAGGAAATATCCGAGATATACAAATCCTTTATCAAGATGATCAAAATTATATGGAAAAATGCTGGAAATGTATCTGAGAAGATCCTCATCCAAATCATTGTGTAGGAAACAGGATTTATTGGAATTAATACACATGCCATAAGCTTCACAGAAAGAGTCAAGTATTTCTTTGTAAGCCAGCCAATCATCATAATATCCCATGCCAAAAAGAAGAACATCATCTACAAAAAGTAGATGTGTGAGGAAGAGCTGGGAAGAGATCTTGATACCTTTTAATTTTCCAGTTCTTTTGGCTTCCGCTATCAAGAGGCTGAGACCTTCAATAGCCAGAATGAACAACAGAGGAGACAAAGGATAGCCTTGTCTGATACCGTGAGAGGCTGGAAAGAAAGTAGAGGGGGAACCATTGACAAGTATGGCAAAATTTGCTGAAGTGATGCACCCCATGATCCAATTAACACCAATAAGAGGTACCCCAATATGGATGAGAATAAGACGAATAAAAGTCCAGTTTACTCTATCAAATTCTTTTGATAGGTCCAATTTAAGAATAAGAGCAGATCTCTTATGTATTTTGACAGAATGTAGGACCTCCTGAGCTATGGAAATGGGCTCAAATATTTGTCATTTATTTAGGAAACCAAATTGCTGAGAGGATATGGAAGAGTCCAGGAAAGGTTTGAGCCTCATGGCAGCTATCTTCGAGATTAGTTTATAGCAGAGATTACATAGCGAAATAGGACGGAAATCTGCAAAGGAAACAGGCAAATCTAGTTTAGGTATCAGGGCTAGGAAAGTGGAATTTATAGTAGGGGCAACTCTACTATGAATTCTAGAGAATTCAACCAGGTTAACAAGCAGGGGACCCAGGAGATCAAGAAAGGTAAAAAAGAACTCCACAGGCCATCCATCCGGTCCAGGAGCCTTGTCTTTTTTGAAAGTTTTTAGAGCCCTCTCAACTTCCAGTATAGTGACCGGCTTGGTGAATATCTCAGCCTCTAAATCATTGATAAAAGAGGGGAAGAGGCGAAGGATTTTTAACTGAGCTGCCATATTGGTTTGGTTGTCATCTTCAAAAATATTTTTGAAGAAACAAGTACCAAAAGCTTTTAGACTAATATCATCAGATACCCAATTTCCCCTCTCATCTTGTAAACTCCAGATTGCATTATGATTTTTACGAGTTGAGGCTACAGCATGGAAATACTTTGTGTTTGCACCACCCTTTGAAGCCCAAGTAACCCTACTTTGAAGTTTAGCAGAGTATATTTCATGGTCCAGAAGCTTTTGAAGATCTTTTTTGAGTGAGAGCAGTTTCTCATGTTGTTCTTTACTAAGAATTGCCGAAGGAGTGGAAGATAGAAGAGCATTTATCTCATTCTCCAAGAGAGCAGACTTATCCTTCATTTTTCGAGTTTCTTCTTTTGACCAAGTTTTAACCTTCTCTTTTAGTCTACGCAATTTGAAAGCAAGATCTGACATAGGATCCATCCTATGGTCTGAGCAAATGAGGGGCCATTCATGACGAATCATATTAAGAAAATCCACATTTTCTAACCAAGCTTGATTAAACTTGAACGGATAAGCATTGAATCTCTGTTGATCTTCCCACTCAAATAAGACCGGGAAGTGATCAGATATCCCGCACCTATGAGACCATACCTGGTACCTAGGAAGAGTGCTAACCAACTGTTCTGATAACAGAAATCGATCCAGTCTTTTTGAGATACCTTCTTCCCCCATTCTTCCATTCCTCCAGGTAGGGCTAGCATAAGAGGGAGCTACATCAACCAAATGATGCTCTGAGAATAGGTTGGTAAACAAAGAGCCCAAAGGGTCCAAATGTGCCCCAGGCCCCCAAATTTCAGAAGCATTAAGGGTAAGATTTAAATCTCTAGCTAGAACAAGATTTGGAAGAGATAGGAGACCTCCGTCAGCCACAGATTTCCAGTATAAATCCCTATTTAAGTATGGACCATAACAATTAAGGAGCAAAAGTTCTATGGAAGAACCTCGAATCAGGGCTTTTAGCAGAATACCTGCAGCGGTATGGAAAGCTTTACACTTAAGGAAAGCTTTACACTTAAATCCTTGCTCGAAGTTAGTTTATTTGGCAAATAGAAAAATATATACAAAGGCGTAGTCAAGATATTACGGAATCGAAGTCGCCGAGTTATAGAGTCATGGAGTTGTAAAAGTGAATTTAACCATATTGAAAGTTATTAAAGATGAAGTAACATAATTCAAATAATGGGAAGCTGAAGTTCAACTCATAAACGGTGTTATACTTATAAGGCACAGTACATCTATCCTGGAATAAGGCTTATTACTCATATAGCTCTTAGAAGCACCATGTATATTCCAGAGAGCAGTAATGACCCTTACTAGTAACACAATTAGAGTTATTTACATAAACTAGTATGGTCACCCTTGCTTAAGGTAGATTTAAATCCGGATACACATTCGCTTCTCTTTAAGATAATAGTCTAAAAAATCTTATATAGGAAGCATCAACAATAATACCAATATGCTCAACAACAAATAACAAAGTCTTTGAAGGAGATGCATTATTACTCTAAAGAGCTACTCACAACCAAGCACCCAATACACCTACAAAAAGGCAGTTAGTACAAGCATGTTTGGTGGAAAAGCATGGACAAACGACAATAACCATAGACATAAACAACCAGCTAATTCCTGGTTTTGTTGATCGATTCACCCCTGGCAATAGTGTTAATAATTGAATTTGGATTTAATAAGAAGGGAACTTACCACATAGGAGAAGCAAAAACATGCATTTTCCTTTATGACAAAACCAAAGTAGATCCTATCTAGCAGGTTTTCATATCACGCAAACTTGCACCGGACATGACCATAAATGAATTATTGCAGTCAGATGAGACGTACTCAGTTAGCTCCACTGTAGCGATTGTAATCAGCGGCCAACAAAACAACAAATAGTGCGAGCTTAATATTAAGGACATAGAAATGGCATACTATAATGCAATTGTAAGCCTCTGGCTTCCTTAACCAATACAATCCAATGGCTCTTCCCCTATCTGCAATTATTTTCTCCATTGCTGCACTCAATTATTTAGATGATCACAACAACTTTGATTGTTTCCATTCATCTTAACACCATTTTCCAAATTGTTTTAGCTACAAGTGAGCGAAAACTACACCGACCTGATTAAGCAGATATAGGAGCAACTTGCATGTGGTATTGTGCCACTGTATTTGTTCAAAAATGTTGTCGGGAATGGTCGAAAAGGTATCCGGCTGATAATATTTTCAGCAAACCACATTTGTTGATGTACTCAATAATTGTTGGAATTATGTAAATACTCCACCACCAGGCTGCAACAGATTTTGAAGCGGCAATATCAGCTGTCGGAACTTTGAAGAGTCATCACTGTTCAAGTTGTGGCTGCCGCAACACTGAAGAGCTGCAAACTGCCTCATCGGCACACTACCAGACAAACAACAGATTATTTAAATTATCAAAAGGAATTTTTTCTGCAACAAAACAATGCCAGCAAAGCACATCTAATTCTCCTGAAGAGGCGGCGTAGTTTATATTTCTGTCAGATAGTAACAGAGCATTAACAGTTTGTAAATCATTTGAACAGAGAAGCCCGTTTTGTTAGTGAAGGGCTAATTAGAATTTAATGGCCGACTTAGTTAAAATCCTATAAATACTTGCATTGTAAACCATATTTGAGATGTTGAATATGAACAGCAGAGCGTAATATAAACAGAGTTGAAACTCTGATATTTTTCTGTGTAATTCTGCGTTTTACTCTGTTTTTGAAAAAACTGAGTTTTTTTTTAATTTATGTCAGGTTGTTATAGCAGCTCATGTTTTTAGTGTGAATATTATTTATTTATTCAATAGAATGTGTGTCATAAGTTTCTAGATGTAGGGGTCATCAAATCAGTGAAAAATAGTGAGCTACAACAGAGATGTGCGTGAGTTGTGAGTGACGTCAGCAGTCGCAACTAGTTGAATTAAGCATATAAAGTGTTGCCGGTTGTAACAGCCAGATGCAACACCTTCTACTGGGTACTATTAGCAGTAGCAGCCGAGCTGCAACAATCTTGTAGGAATAAAAAGTAAGTTTGTAAGCTCTGTCAATGAGTTGCAACCAGCAATGTACAACTTTCCTGTAGGTTGTTTTTTGAGTTGTTTGTGAAGTTTTTAGTGTTGCTGTAGAAGAGAGCGGCACTCCCCTGCCTTCCCCATAGTGGTATCAAAGCTTGGTTAAGTTCTCTTTCATGTTTAAGAGCCTGGTTAAATTTTATTGCTCATTTGTTTTGAAATTAATTGAAATGGCTACTAACACCAGTGTAGTGCAGCTACAAATTCCTGTGTTGTCTGAAAGAAATTATGACATATGGTTTATTAAGATGAGAACTATCCTGCGTGCTCAGGACCGTTGGGAGTTTGTTACGATTGGCTATCCTGAACCAGCTGATCAAGCAGCTGAGTTGGCTCTGAAAAATGCTGAACATGTTTTGTTGAAGGAAAATCGGAAGAAAGATAATAAAACTCTTGGTCTTATTTAGCAAGGCCTGAGTGAATCTATTTTTTCGAAGATATCAAGTGCTGAGTCTTCAAAGAAAGCTTGGGACACTCTTGAAACGTGCTATCAAGGTGTGACCAAGGTGAAGAATGTTAAGTTGTGGAATTTAAGAAGAGGCTTTGAGAATCTGAAGATGAAGGACAGTGAGACTGTTGATAATTTCATGACACAAGTCATGAGTGTTGTAAACTAGCTACGACAGTATGGTGAAGATCTTCCATATCAGCGTGTGATTGAAAAATTGCTGAAATGTCTGCCAAAGAAGTTTGAAGCAGTGGTTGTTCCAAACAAAGAGTTTAAAAATCTCAGTCATATGCACATTGATGAGCTGACTGGCTCATTGCTTGCTCATGAATCAAGGATGAACAGGTATGATGACACTCCTTTAGAAAATGCTTTTAAATCTCAGTTAAATGTTACTAGAGTAGAGGAAAAGGAAGAGCTAGTAACAGAGGAAGAGGAGGACAAAGTGCTGGTCACAGTGACAGCATAAATGATTCTGAAAATGAAGAGAAGTTACAGCAGAGTACTCCTAGAGTAAGGGGGAGTAGCAGCAGAGCAGGATAGTCAAGAAATCAGAGGTATGATAAATCTAAAGTTCAATATTTTTATTGTAAGAAATTTGGGCATTTTGCTAACAAGTGTTGGAAGAAACAAGCGGATGCTAGTAAGTTGTCTACACATATGACAGATGAGACTGAAAATGAAGAGCAGCCTATGTTTTTGACTTGTAATGCCACCCAGGAAAGTTCAAAAGATATATGGTTTTTGGACAGCGCATGCAGCAACCACATGACTGGAAATAAAGAATTATTTTCAAGTCTAGACACCAACATACATTCTGAAGTAAAGTTGGGTATTGACTGTAAGGTAAAAGTTAATGGTAAAGGTGTGATTGTTGTGTATGTAAAATATGGTAAAAGAAGAACAATACATGATGTTTATTATGTTCCTAGTTTGATGTGTAATTTATTGAGTGTTGGACAATTGTTGGAAAAAGAGTATAGAGTATTCTTTAATAAAAAGGTATGCACTATTTATGATAAATATCCAAGTAAACAGTTGATTGCCAGAGTACATATGACAAAGAATAGAATGTTTCCGCTAACTATGAGAAATGATTTGACTAACTCTTTGAATGCTTATAAAACTAAGAGTTTAGATCAATCATGGTTATGGCATTTGAGATATGGCCATTTACATTTTGGTGGTTTAGAATTGCTACAGAAGAAGCAGATGGTAAAAGGATTGCCGAGTATTGAGCAACCAATAGGCTCATGTGAAAGTTCCATATTGGGAAAGCATCATAGAGAGAAATTTATTTCTAGAGTCTCAAACAGAGCAAAGTAACCATTGGAGCTGATACACACTGATTTGTGTGGACCGAAGCAAACACCTTCTTTGATTGGTAATGTTTATTTTAAGTCTTTTATTGATGATTACAGTCAAAAAACTTGGGTGTAGTTATTGAAACATAAATCTCAAGCATTTGATGTGTTTAAAAGTTTTAAAGCTATAGCTGAAAAAGAGAGTAACAAATTTATTAAAGTCTTGAAATCAGATGGAGGAGGTGAGTATATGTCAAATGAATTTATGGATTTTTGTAAGTATCATGGAATTAAAAGGCAGTTTACTGCACGCTACACTCCACAGCAAAACGGTGTAGCAAAAAGGAAGAATCGAACCATTATGAACATGGCTCGAAGTATGATGAAGGAGAAGCATCTTTCAAATGAATATTGGGGAGACGTTGTTACTTGTTTAGTGTACATCCTGAACAGAAGCCCAACGAAAAGTGTGAAGGATCGAGTTCCTCAGCAAGATTGGAGCGGTAAGTGTAGTAGCATATCTCATTTAAGAATTTTTGGTTGTGTAGCTTATGCACATGTACCTGAAGAGTTGAGGAGAAAGTTAGATGACAGAAGTCAGAAATATATTTTTGTTGGATATAATGAAGAATCTAAAGCATATAAACTTTATAATCCCATCACCAAGAAGTATGTAATTAGAAGAGATGTGGTGTTTAAAGAAGAAGAAGCATGGGATGGGAGCATTGATAAATTAGTTGGTGAGGAAGTTGTAACACCTCACACAGAAGATGAAGAAGATGAACAGGGAACACATGGAGGACAGTTGACTTCATATACACCAATAGCAAGGACACCTTCTAGAATGCCCAAAACTCATGAATATGGTGAACGATCAAATATTGGTGGACGACAAGGAATAGGATCGGAGGTAAGCAATGAATCAAATCCCACATTGGCATCATTAAGAAAAAGAGTTAGAGGTCAGAAGACTAGAAGTTTAAGAGAATTATATGAACAGAATGATGAAGTAGATCAAGTTTCAAATTTTGCATTTATAGCATGTGATCCTGTAGATTTTGATGAAGCTGCTAAAAAGGATGTTTGGATAAAAGCAATGGATGAAGAAATTGATGCCATAGAAAGAAATAATACTTGGAATCTTGTATAATTGCCTGAAGATAAAAATTCTATTGGTGTCAAATGGATTTATAAAACTAAGTTAAATGTTGATGGTGATGTTGAAAAATATAAAGCAAGACTTGTTGCTCAGGGGTTTAGTCAACAACCTGGAATTGATTATAATGAGACATTTGCATCTGTAGCCAGACTTGATATAGTAAGAGTGGTATTAGCTATTGCTGCTCGTAATAAATGGTATGTACATCAAATGGATGTAATGTCTGCATTTTTGAATGGATCTTTAGAAGAAGAGGTTTATGTGAGACAACCTCCGGGATATGAGGTTGATGGACAAGAACACAAAGTCTACATATTGAAGAAAGCGTTGTATTGATTGAAGCAGGCACCCAGAGTTTGGTACAGCGGAATTGATGAATATTTGAATGGTGAAGGATTCAGTAGAAATCAAAGTGAATCAACACTGTATACAAAGGTAAACCAAGAAGGTAAAATACTGATTGTTTGTTTATATGTGGATGATTTGATATTCACTGGAGATCTTTTTGTAGATGAGTTCAAGAAAGCATGAAAACAAAATTTGAGATGACTGATTTAGGGTTGATGAAATATTTCCTTGGTATTGAAGTAATTCAATCTGAAGATGGTATTTTTATATGTCAATCTAAATATGTAAATGATGTATTGAAAAGATTCAGAATGTTGAATTGTAATCCAGCTGTAACTCCAATAGCAACTAGCACAAAACTCAGTAAGGAAGATGATGGGTCAAACGTTGATCCAACGATGTATAAGATACTGGTTAGAAGTCTCATGTACTTAACTGCAACAAAACCTGATATAATGTTTGCAGTAAGTTTAATTTCAAGGTTTATGGAAACATCAAAGAGTACCCACTGGCAAGTTGGAAAGAGAATCCTAAGATATATTGTTGGAACAACAAATTTTGGTATCTAGCATACATCTAATTCAAATTTTAAGTTGATTGGATACACTGACACTGATTTTGTAGGTTCTATTGATGGTAGAAAGAGCACATCTGGATATGTGTTCAGTTTTGGATCGGGATCAGTAGCATGGGCATCGAAGAAGCAACCCATAGTGACACTATCCTCTGCTGAGCCAGAGTATGTTGCAGCAACAGCAGCTGCATGTCAAACAGTATGGATGAGAAGAACTCTTTCTGAGTTACAGCATGAACAAAATGAACCAACTCCATTTTTCTGTGATAATAGCTCAGCTATTGCACTATCAAGAAATAACGTCTTTCACAAAAGAAGTAAACATATTGATACACGGTATCATTTTATCCGTGAACTGATAAACAACAATGAAATCAATGTGGAATTTTGCACATCAAAAAATCAGTTTGCAGACTTGTTTACAAAACCATTGGGAAAAGATTTGTTTGAAATTCATAGGAAAAACATTGGGGTTTGTAAGCTGTAACAGAAATCAAGTGTTACAAAATTTCGTTTTTTGAAGTGTAGTAATTAAGGGGGAGAATGTTGGAATTATGTAATTACTCCACTGTGAGGCTGCAACATATTTTGAAGCGGCAACATCGGCTATCGGATCTTTGAAGAGTCATCACTGTTCAGCTTGTGGCCACCGAAACACTGAAGAGCTGCAAACTGCCTCACCGGCACACTACCAAACAAATAGGAGATTATTTAAATTATCAAAAGGAATTTTTGCTGCAACAGAACAGTGCCAGCAAAGCACATCTAATTCCCCTGAAGAGGCGGCGTCGTTTATATTTCTGTCAGAATGTAACAGAGCATTAATAGTTTGTAAATCATTTGAACAGAGAAGCTCGTTTTGTTAGCGAAGGGCCAATCAACATTTAATGGGCGACTTAGTTAAAATCCTATAAATACTTGCATTGTAAACCATATTTGAGACGTTGAATATGAACAACAGAGCGTAATAGAAACAGAGTTGAAACTCTAATATTTTCCTGTGTAATTCTGTGTTTTTGAAAAAACTGAGTTTTTTTTATGTCAGGTTGTTGTAGCAGCTCGTGTTTTTAGTGTGAATATTATTTATTTATTTAGCAGGATGTGTGTGATAAGTTTCTGGATGCAGGGGTCATCAAATCAGTGAAAAATAATGAGCTACAACAGAGTTGTACATGAGCTGTGAGTGATGTCAGCAGTTGCAGCTAGTTGAATTAAGCATATAAAGTGTTGCCAACTGTAACAACCAGCTGCAACACCTTCTACTGGGTATTGTTAGGAGTAGCAGTCGAGCTGCAACAGTCTTGTAAGAATAAAAATCAAGTTTGTAAGCTCTGTCAGTGAGTTGCAGCTAGCAATGTACAACTTTCCTGTAGGTTGTTTTTTGAGCTGTTTGTGAAGTTTTTTGTGTTGATGTAGAAGAGAGCGGCACTCCCCTTCCTTCCCCACAATAATGAATTCCTGAAACAAAGGCTGTTAACGATTGTTGGATCAAAAACTGAGGTGAATGTTCATCATTGCTGTAAAGCTTTCCTATTTTTTTTTTCCTTTGATACTTTATTTCCCTTTATGACGCCTATCTTGTTAATTTTTCTCTTGCATATTCTTTATTTTCCACACAACAAAAACAAACAAACAAAAAATTGATCTCATTCTACTTTTTTCAGATGCCAGGGTTGTTGAAAGCAAAAAATGCTTTCACATCACCATTTCAACGTATTTGCGCTAAATGCGAACAGTCACTAATACTAAATTGGAAAGCTGCATTGTTTGTAAACAAACAACAGAAATCATGTAACAATCGAATGTTGAAGCATCCTAGAAATGGAAGAAGGGCCAGTTGAAGGTGCTCTACGTGGGCCAGCACTAAAAGAATGTTGTCCAAAATTTCTGAATCTCTTTTGAGAACATCTCATCAAGTGTGTTCCATTTAGGGAAGCTTCCTCGGAGAGGGATTTTTATGCTCCATATCGATAACACCGTCATAAAAGACAGGAAAATGTGATGCTTGGTGTTGGTTTCGCAACACTGTCTTTTTTACTATTAAGAAAGAATCAGTTTTTTTTGGGAAATAAGACTCATGGTTACTGTTGCAATCATGTTTTAACTTATAATCACTAGATATATTGATATTGGGTGGCTAGCTTATACTAATGTTACTATAGTTAAACAAGGAAACTTTGGAATTAAAGTTTCCATCCTTGTATTTCAATGTGTTATAGCATGAAAATGGTGGAGTTGGGAAATGGAGAACCCTACGACATTTTAGGGTTTTGCTGGTTTTTCCTTCGGCTTCTGTTCTGCTAGCTTGTCTCCATGGCGAGTCACAGTTCTGACTCTCTTCCCTTGACTCTTTCGGTTCGAAGGACGAATCAAGCGTTCTCTACTCCCACCTGCTTAGGGTTTCGTAGTCTGTTTCTGTGCTAGTTCTTTTCTGGGGTGGCGAATTCTTACTGTTTTTGCTCCTCCCTCCTCTTATCAGGGTATTGGTTTTGTCTTTTTGGTCACAGGGCTGATTGTTTTTGTTATCCTTCTACCCCTCACTGGGGGGGAGCCGACAACTGGAGTTCCTCCTCCTTAGCGGAGGACTAGTACCAATCAGTCTCTAAAAAAGTGGGAATGATTACGTGGGTTTTTTCATGGTTCCCAGTTGACCTTTGCAGTTTTTCCTTGTCGTGATTGTCCCCAAATTTTTTGGGTGTCAGGGGTTTTGGGGTTTTTACCACGTCACTCTCTTGTTTCGCCACCTTTGGGGAAGCCCGTGATTCGGGGGTTGACCTTGGTTTTTTTATTTCCATGGGACGTTCTCTTTCCTTTTGTACCCGATTTTGGGGTTGTCCAAACTCCTATCTTGTCAGCTTTTCCGAGTTTTATATTGAGAACCCTCATGGTTTGTTTTCGCCCTTTCTGCTCTTGGGTTTCTGGGCTTGGTTTTGTGGGCAAACCTTTGTTTTTCCTTTGGGTCTCAACCTTAGGGTTTGCTTTGCTTAACCCTGGTTGTCTGCACCCTTTGAATTTTGGGTGTGGGTTCTTTGTTGTCAGATTCTATCTTGTCTTGGTTCCATGTCGGATTTCAAGGATGGTGATCCTCTCCCCACGTCGGGTGTTTCTCAGTCCACCCTTGCTCACTCTTGGTGGTGAAGGAAAGCTAAAGCCCATAAGGCTCTGGAGGGGAAGCTCAGATTTGTTCTAGGTCGTGATGTTTTCATGGAACGAGTGGAAGCTTTGTGCTCTAGGGCTCTTATCGGCAGACTTGAGTATTGTCAGATGGGGAAAAAGGATTGGTTTACATGGGCCTCAAAACACCGGAAGCCTCTCTTCTCATATGTGCATATGATTAGTTTACTTGCCAAAGGATGGATAGTTATCTTCTTCCTGGAAGATGCACATGTAACGACGGTGTTAAACTCTCTTTGGCGTATAGGTGAAGTCTCACTGGTTCTGGATCGTTTGCATGTGAATTTTGACCCTCTAAGGGAGTGGGTTAAGAAAATACATTTGTGGGTCTTACTTCTAGCCCTACCTTTCCCTCTGTGGAGTCGTCCCCTACTCGAAGGCATTTGCAATACGATTGGTCATTTTGTTGCGGTGGAGGAGGAATTCATGCACTCTTATGACAAAAGAATGGCCAAGATTTTGGTGGAGATGGACATTTCAGAGGGACTTCCAGCAGATGTGGAGATTTTGTGCCATGAGCACTTGTTTTCTCAGTGCTTAGATTATCTCAACATTCCCTTCAGATGCAGTCATTGTAAGGAGGTTGGTCATCTACGCAGAGAATGTCCAGTCCTTCGTGAAGGTGTGGTACCTTCGAGTACTCAACACTCTCCTTTAATGTGGTGGCCACCACCTTCCTTTCAGGGCATCACCTCTATGCGTCCCTCCTCTCCTTCTCCTGGACCTTCAGCAAGAGGTATCTATTCTAATGCCTACTCTTTTGTTAATGACGCCTCTAAACATGAACTCCTTCTTCTAGATTCTATGGAGAAACATGCTTCTCTTCCCTCCTCAGTCCTGGTATCTGTGCCTGTTGCGACCCTCACTTCTCCTGTTCTGGAACCTTCTGACGGCTCCTCTGATGACCCTTCTCCCTCCTTGTCCCTTTCTCCACTACCTCAGCTTATTATCTCTGAGCCGTCCTCTATGTTCTCCGACTCTGATTTTCCTCCTCTTACAAATCCTTGCTTCATTGATAGTTCTTCTCCTCCTCGTAGTCTCGTTTCCTCTCCGTCTTTTGCAGACCCCTCTCTTCAAAAGTCTCTGGAAATTTTCTCTACGAAAACCCCCCTCTCTCCCTCGGTCTTGCTATTAGACTCCATCCGGTTTGAGAATGTTACTATCAGAAAAAAGAAAAAATCCCTTCTTTCGACTTCAAATTTGGCTCCTGCTCCTCCTCTGTTTACTCCTTTGTCCACTAGGCTTAAAAATGTAGCTCGACATCAGTCAACTTCCTCCTAATGGGTCCTTATATCTTTGAACCCACCTCTGAGTGGTTCCTGATGAAAATTATTTCTTTAAACGTCCAAGGCTTGGGGGGCTTGGCTAAACAAAAATGTATCCAATGTCTTTTTGCATCTCTATCGCCTGATGTTATATTCCTTCAAGAAACCATGAACAATACCTACCCAGCACTATTAGCTTTTTCCAAAATCTGTCATGGCTGGGAATTTTGTGCTTTAAGCTCCAAAGGGCTCTCGGGGGGTATACTCTCGGGTTGGAATCCCCATCGTGTCAAATGTAAATCCTTTCAAACCTTTGCTGGCATCCTTCTTAAAGCTTGCTTCAGGGGTTTTATCACCTCTCTCTCCATTTTAAATTGCTATGGTCCCTATCTCCATCGTGAATCTTTCTGGAATGCGGTTGCTAAGGGTGGTATTCTTTCCCTTCCCAATCTGATTCTTGCAGGGGATTTAAATCTTACGCTGAACGGGTCAGAAGTGTGGGGTACTAAATCTCTTCCTGATTCTCTTGGTCCCTTTTTCACTAAACTTTTTTCTAATTTTCAATTGGCGGATGTAGCTACTTCTTGTGCTCGGCCTACTTGGCGCAATGGAAGGTTAGGGGCCAAGGGAATTTGTAAAAGGCTTGATAGGTTCTTACTCTCCTTTAACCTTGTTGACCTTCTCCCCCGGCATAAGGCTTGGTATTTTCCTTCTATGGTTTCTGATCACTACCCTATTCTTTTTGAATGGATGGAAGCTCTTGTTTCCAATCCTCTCCCCTTCAAGTTTAATCATTCCTGGCTGTCCAGCATTGATTTTATTAAAATGGTCAGAGCTGAATGGCCTCTTCTTTCGCTAGAAGTTCCTACTTCGGGGATGGATGGCCTCTCTTTGAAGCTTCGCCTCTTGAAAAGGAAGGTCAAAGTTTGGATGTGTGAAAAGACCTTGGAGATGAAAGAAAAGACCATTTGTATTGAAGAATAAATCAATAGTCTACTGGAATCTACGAGTAATGGTCTGCTCTGTTCTCTTGATAACATCAGGCTCATGGATCTTAGAAAAGAGTTACACCGATGGATGGACCATGAACTACAATCTGCTATACTTCAAAGTGGAATGACTTGGGCTTCACTGGGTGATGCCAATACCAAATTCTTTCACTCGGTTGCATCTGCTAGGAAGAATCATAACGCCATTTGGGGTCTTGAAGACAAAGGAGGTAATCTGATTGAAGATGACAAAGGTATTAAGGACCTGGGGGTTAGGTATTTCAAGTGGATCTTTAGAGATGATAACCAGACCAATATTGAGGCTCAGTTGAAGGTTATCTATTTATTCCCCTCCTTCATACTCCAAGAGGAGATGGAGACTTTTACCTGCCAGATTTCTCTGGAGGAAGTCGAATTGGCTCTTAAATCTTTCAAGAAAGATAAGTCTCCTGGTCTTGATGGATGGCCAGTGGAATTTTTCTTGGCATTTTTTTATTTGCTGGGGATTGAACTTGTTAATATGGTTGAAGGTTGCAGGATTAAAGGCAGATTTATTCCTTCTCTGAACTCTACCTTCATTGCACTTATCCCTAACAAGGAAAATCCCCTCTCCTTTGCTGATTTCAGGCCTATCTCTCTATGCAATCTGGTTTACAAAATGATTTCCAAGGTTGTTGTTCAGCGCCTAAAGCCTTTTTAGATAAGTTTATTTCTCCTCAGTAATTTGGGTTCTTAAAGAACAGACAAATCTTAGAACCCTTGGCCATCACTCAAGAAGTTCTTCATACAGTCAAAACCAAAAATAGGTGTGCTTTAATACTCAAGCTGGATCTTTCTAAAGCTTTTGATAGGGTGAATTGGTCCTATCTCAGACTTATTCTTCTTCAAATTGGAGTCCCTTTGGTGGGCGTAAACTAGATTATGGGCTGTTTATCTTCTGCTAATTTTGCACTGCTTGTAAATGGATCTCCTTCTAATTTTTTTCCAGCCTCTCGTGGTATCAGGAAGGGTTGTCCTTTGTCCCCATTACTGTTTATTCTATTCATTGAAGGGCTCAATCTTTTAATTAAGGATGCACGAAACAATGGGAAGATCAAGGGTATCAAGATCTCTTCCCAGCTCTCCCTCACTCACCTTCTTTTTGTTACGATGTGATATTGTTTGGTACTAGCACTTTTGAGGAGTGGGTTGCATTTAAAGTTATTCTGGATACCTTTTGTGCAGCTTCTGGTATGTGTATCAACATGGATAAATCTTGTTTTTTGTTCAATAATATGGAGGAAGGATTGATGAATAGGATCTATCATTGTATTTCTTTTAAATTTGAGCACATCACCAAGGGTTTTAATTACCTTGGCTACTTTTTAAATCCGCTTGGGTATTTGGTTAAGGACTGGCATTGGCTCATCAAGAAATTTGAAAAAAGAATTCAGCATTGGACCTTTCATCTTCTGTCCATTGGGGGAAGACTTGTCCTGATAAAAGCGGTCCTTATTAGCTTGCCAGTGTATTGGATGGCTCTGGTTCCTGTTCCTAAATCCATCCTTGACAAGCTCAAAATTCTGATCTTCTCTTTCCTGTGGGGCTCTACTGTGGACAGCAAAAAGTATCATCTTGCAGACTGGAGTTCTCTGTCTTTACCGACTTCTCTCGGTGGTTGGGGCATCAAACATCTGGGTTGGTTCAGTCTCTCTTTATGCCTCAAAAGCTTCTAGTTAGCCATAAATGGGAATCGATTATGGTTTAATCTTTTGACTACGAAATATATGAAAAACTCTCAATGGTGTCCTGGCTCCATAAAAAAGATTTTACTGTAAGGCGCGTTTCGGTGATATGGAAAGGATTTATCCACACCTTATTCTGGATGGGTTGTGGTCTTACTTGGCAGGTAGGAAATGGCGAGGCTATTCCTATGGGTTCGAATCTTATTGTTAGTATGGGTACTTCTTTTACTCTTCCACAAGATCTATGGGATTAATTGGAGGATTATGGTATATCAATGTTGGATCAAGCCAAAAATTACTCCCTGGATGCATAGAGCTATTGGTTCACTGCTGATGAACTAGATTTAGGGGGTGATTGGAAACTTCTTTGGAACAATTTTACTTATGGGCTTGAGTATGGCAGAATAATACTCTCAAATGGGAAAGACTCTTTATTATGGTCTTACAGTAATTATGTTGGTGAACTTACTGTGGCTCTTGGGTATGAGTGTATTGTACATCATTATCAATATTGTTCTTCTGATCTATCTACAGTGCTGGTCCTTCTCTGGAAACTTAACATCCCAGCAAAGGTCAGATGTTTCATATGGTTATTGGTTAGGAATCAGGTGTTAACTTGGAATAATCTTCAATGTCGTGGAAGACAGGGTCCGAGTAAGTGATTGCTCTGTAGGATGAGTGAAGATTCGATACAACATCTGTTCATTGATTGTTCTTTCTCTAGAAGAGTCTTTTCAGTTTTCTATGATCAATATGGAATACCCTCCTTTCATGATTGTACTGTCAGGTCTTTCCTAGAACTCTGGTTCAATAGCATTCCTGATGGCTTAGCCATAAGCTATTTGCCCCTTTTCTTTTTCTGGAGTATCTGGAAACTAAGGAACTATTGTATTTTTTACAATAAACAGCCCTCTATTCACTCTATACTTCAGCAAATTGCAGTTCTAATGCATATGTATCCTGTACCAAAAAAGAAGAAAAAACTTAGAAGCATTGGCTCGAGTCCCCAGCTTGTCTACCCTTGTGGCTTCTTTGATGGGGCAACTGCAAGGAATATTGGGGGAGAAGGATTTGTGCTCCACTTGAGTGCTTCTCATTCTATTAACTTCACTCTAGGATGTGGCAGAAGCACAAATACCAGATCTGAGCTCTTGGCACTCTGGGCTCTTATTGCTGTAACCAAACATTTGGGGATCCATCTTATTACTATTTTTGGTGATTGCCTTGTCATCATATCTTGGGATAACAGAATTGCATCACTAAACTCTCCAAATCTGAGTCACTGGTGTGAGCACATTCGATCTATGCTGCAAACTGTCCCTCCTATGACCATCAAGCATATTTTTCGTGAGCATAACCAGTAGGATGATTGTCTCTCAAAAAAGGATTTATTGTTAGATCCTGGTTTTGGGAACTTTATGGAATATTTGGATTGCATGATCATTGATGATGGGAACTATCAGCTTTTTTAAGCATAGTGCCGGGCTTCAGCCCCTTCTCTTTTTTATGGCATGGAATATTTTATTTATGTTGTACTGGATCCTAGCTGAAATTGAAGAGACTCTTAGCCTTCTTGTTATGCTCAGGGCTAGTAATATTCATGGTCATGTTCGATCTTGAAATTCAGCAAAAACTTCTGACTTGTTTTATCAGGAATGATGATAAAATCCTGCCCTTGGCAGGCTTTATGCTTTTCAATGCCCAAGCTCTTGGCAGCATGGTATGAGTCACTGATTCTATAGTAATCAGAGGGGTCCCCAAATTTGCATGTTTTTATAGCAGTTGGACTGCCTATTACAGGCTGATTGTATATGATGTCCTTTGATTCAATTTCGAATATCAAGGTCTGGTATTTTTTCTTCTGAAAAAAGAATATAATGTTTTCCTATGGCTTTATATGCAAGTTCATTTTCACTTTACTATGTCTCCATTTATGGTAGTTTGTTGTTTCCCTCTCCCACTGATGATTGTCTTCTAAACTTGTGATGTTTATACTGATGTGGACAATTACGGGCATTGCTTTCTATTTGTAGGAATCGTTAATAGCTTAATTGTTCTATTGTTTAAATTAATAATGGTATTATAGCTTCCTTCATTGCATATTGTTTGATGAGAATGGAAAATAAGCTTCATTTTTAAAGATATGTTATATCTATTTGCTAGTTCTTAAAACTACATAGTAAATTCCATGTTGAACCTACTGATTTATAATTTCGCATATGTTTAGTGCCTCCTTTGAAACAATCAATGATATTCTGAATATGTGCATAGATTTCGCCAATTGTGTTATGTTTTTCCCACTCATTGCACTTTTATTCAATTTTATGGTTTCACCAACAGGGAAAAAAAGTAGTGG
Source organism: Pseudotsuga menziesii (assembly GCA_001517045.1). NCBI lineage: Eukaryota > Viridiplantae > Streptophyta > Pinopsida > Pinales > Pinaceae > Pseudotsuga > Pseudotsuga menziesii. The sequence goes on from LPNX011010504.1 coordinate 352,966, forward strand.
TTACTTTGTTCACTGCTCTTCCACTATTTGCCTTCATCATTGTACTTTTCGTTGCAATAAAAGAAAACAACAAACTTATGTGTTATACTGGATTTTCTTTTCAATTTAGATAGTATAATTTGTTACTCTGCAAAGGTTCCTTCTCCATAATCATTTTTAAGAAATGATATGCAAAAATAACTTTTTTTTTGCACTAAGCAATTAGTTATTTTAGTGTGAATTGCCATGATCTTATTCAATGGTTGAATTGCCATTTCAAAATAATAATAATAATAATAAAAGATTAAAAAATTTATTTCTCTATTTTACATAGAAAACTTGGCACTATCCAAAAAAACAATTGCAATGTCTCGTAGTAGTGAAAAAATTGCTTTTATGTATAAATATCTTTTGCGATAGATTATTGCCACGTTGTCGTGGTGAATCTAGCAATAAGAAACTAGTCAATGTTGCAGAATTACCTTAAGCCATTTACGGCAGTAGTGCATCAGACAAATGATCAGATGGATATCAATGCAATTCATTGTGATCTCTGAGTTCACATTTGGCAGATTATCCAAACAAAATTTGATCAACTTATACAGCGATAACTTCAACAAAAAAAACAAGGTAGTATTGACACATTCTTTCTGCTTTTGATTGAAAAGGATATTGCAACATCTCAAATAAACATTGAACTAATGGTTCATGCTTACATTGGTGATCATAGGAGTTAAAAACAAGGCATGCAAAATAGCTTCCATAGACCACAAAGAAAAGTGTGTGCATTATATGCAAAATATGGTCTTGCACCATCCAATTGCATAGTCAAGCTAGACATTGAAAGGCTTGTGTTTTCTTCCTCTCCCTTTGCACTTTTTTTTAATTGTGGAGTATTTCCCTTTACTCTGACTTTATTTTTTTCAATCATATTTGTATTGTCAGAATTGTTGAAATATTGTAACTTCAAAGAATATTCTATATGTATCTTTTGTGGTCCCTGATGGTCCTATCGAGAGAACCACTTGTATTAATTTATACTGTTAGTTGGAATATTTCACCTTCTGCGGACAGTAAGGTGTTCCATTGGTCTAAATGGTTCAAATCCAGAACAAATGAAGGACAAAGGTTGAAGACCCTCCCTGGGCACCGTAGATACCTGGAATGTGATGCTTCGATAGTAACCCTGTGTACCTACAATAAGCTTAAACACGCAAACACATCAAAGCTGCCAGAATATGATCTACTAATCCATGTTAGTGACTAAGGAATCTAACAACATACATGTGAAATCAAACAACAACAATAATGTGGGATGGAAATCAACTTTGTATTAATATAAAAATGGAGAAGTTTACAACCAATCAAGCCTTAGTGTTGACATGCATCTCCATGAAACCAAGCACTCTCATCCCCATAAGCTCCGACTTTAGCTCTCTATGCTCTTCTATGGCTTGGGCCAAGTGATCAATCCAACATCATAACAATACCTTAAGAGTTCTCCCCCTCAACCATGGATATGAGCTTGTATTTACAAGGCTCAATGGATAGGTATGGTTGAGAGATTAGTGGATGAGGTGGCCTCTAAGATCCTAGGATGAGGGATCTCGAGCTCAACTGACCCACAATGATAGGGATAAGGGAGGACACGAGGCTCATGATCTAGAAGCCTCGAGAAACTTCTCTTTTTCCCTTTTTACCCAGGGTACCATGTTTGTCCTTCAATTACAGAGCAGTTCTGGTAAGAAACGCTTATGGACTAAGGGCCATTAGCGGTGGCACCGCTTGTGGACAATAGGGGATAGGCGGTGCGAACAAGGTACTGCTCCTGGACAACAGGGAAAGCGCGGTGCTGGGAATTTTCATGAAATATTGACAATTAGCATGGGTTTCCACTCCAAGTGCTGGGATTAAGGGCAAATAGGTATGTCAAAGTTCTTATCACATGATGATGATAGGATTTTGGTATAACATGATGCCCCCCAAAGCATGAGTCTTAGAGGGATATGATAAACGAGATCTTTGAGAGAGCAAGTCGTTCTTACGAGGTGAAAATGTCGGCTCGATCGGAGCATGTTGTCAAGTAGGCACCTATAGTACATCAGTATGTTGACTCATAGACACAAGTAACCAACTCCTGGATGCAGACCAATACAAGGCAGATCCATGAGAGGAATAAACAAGCATGGCTACTAGAATATAGCGTAGATCCATGTGATAGAGGAGTCAAACTTGGACATAGGTACCAGGCATACAAATGTAGATCTATGTCCTACATACACAAATTTAAGCATAGCCACGACCATACAAATGTGGATCCATGCTATATATACAAAACTCCATCGCAACCTGGGGAAAAGCGATGAGTGCTTTAAACAAATGCCCAGGGTATTCATCTCGTCTTCCACAAAGTATGATTCTATCCATGTGATTATAATGATTTGAAGTCGAACATGGTAGAAACCACTTGATTACCGGCCAATGATGTGAACCATTAACAAGTGCGAGGGAGATCAACATTAATGTCAATGATTCCCAAGGTACCCTAGTACAATCTACTGGGTGTGAATAGATATCCTGATGTCAAACACCCAGTCGATTTTGTAGATCAAACACCAATGATGTGAACCTATGTCGAGAGCAAGAGAATCTATCATTAAGGCATATAGATCTCAAGGTACCAAATATTGTTTCTAAGACTATTTCCCGGATGATGAGCTGATGTCGATGGGAAAAGTCTCATCGAAGGAGGGCCATGATGAGTCCCACATTGATGACACGAAACTCAGAACATAGTTCTAGAATTTTGTGAATGTAGTAACCATAAGACTGACTCAAAGATACTAACACAAAGACTGTGTAGACTGCAGAGGTAAAACTTCTTCAGATCCCCTTTGAACATCGGGCAGCATGACAAAAAGACTTGGTAGCATGACTGGATGGGATAGACACACAATGCGACAGTGGACAATGCATTCTTTTGAAAGACTCAAAGGAGTGACATGACTCATGAAAGTGGATCATCGTGGAAATCAACTGAATACCCAATTTACTGACATGATGTGCATACAAGTGCCATGTTCAAAGGTAACGACAAACAACTGTCATTATTTACAAAATGATTCCCTTCCCATGCCCCCCATCATGATCGATGAGTGCCTCTTTTTGGTTTGATGAGTTTAAATAGGGTAACAAACGTTCGATATAGCTCATCAGAAGACAAGTACAGACTCATATGTTTTACAAACCTGAGAGAGGAGGGGTTCGTTCCCAAAATGGGTCTCTCAATGTTTGATTTAACGAGTCCACTGAAAGAAAACTCAGTATCATTCATGTATAGAGAGTCTGAACGAATACGAAAGAAGACTCCAAAGGGGTCCCTTTTCGTATGATTTAGTCTCTAAGGCCCGAAAAAGTGTAAAATCATACCTTAGAGAACTCTTTCAGTCATGATTGGATGGAGTGTTCCTTTTTCATAAATAGTCCTATCCGAACCAAAAAAGAGATAACCTACCGTTGGACGGACGACTCTTAAAATACTTTAACGAGCGTGAAGAAGACAAGATCGCTCGATGATCTTTTCGTATTTAGGGAGCCTGAAAAGAGTTTAAAGAGAACTCCATGAGGTTTCTTTACACAATGTCATTTTTTTACGATCCTGGAAAGAATTAGAAACGGACTCGATGATCTTTTCGTGTTTAAGGAGCCTGAAAAAGAGGTGAAAAGAAGACTCCATGATGCTTCTTTACACAATGTCAATTTTTTACGAGCCTGGAAAGAAACTGAAATGGACTCGGACCTTTGATACTAGGTTTAAAGAGTGTGACCAAAGTGTCATAATGAACTCTCATCAACCTTTTCCATTTTATGAAAGTGTGAAAAATCCATAAACAAACTTCCAAAGCTTCTTACTATGGTTCTCTTATCCTGCAATCGACTTAGAAACAAGTGTTAAATGCATTTAAAACTAGCATTGAGGGATTATGACATATAAAATTTGACTAAAATGTGATTTTATATCAAAACTATAGTATGTCAGACCCAAAAAATGCCTATATAAGTCATGTAAATAGTAAAAAATCAAATCGTTTCACTATTTACCCATAGTAGAGAGCATTTGGAGCACTTTCTTAGCTAGATATTCAACAGCTGATACCGGGAGTTTCCACCATCCATTTTTAGCACTGTCAGTTGCAGGTAACAGCTAACACCCTATTCTTTCATTTCATAGTCTTTATTTGGAGTTTTGGTGGGGTTTTGGGCTCATATGGGAAGCCCTAAAACCTTAAAAGCGGGCACTGAGCCTACCCCTTGCAGGATACATGGTACCACCCGAGAACCACGCCTATAACATGGTTAATAGGTGATGCCACTGCCTGTCTCCAACGGTGCACAGGAGGTGCCGGCCGTGGAGACTTTAAACTAATTGCATGAGCAATAATAAGTCATTCTTTTGATTTTTAGTGATTAGGAATGATTCTAATGCATGCTATGATTGTTTTTGGCAGGTCTTGGTTGCTCAAAACATGGTGATATGGAAAGAAAGAACACATGACAATGATGATACCTTTGCTGAGAGAAATGTGGGTTGTATCGCCGCATTATGGGACTGTGGGCTCCTAAAGTTCTTCCAGACCCTAAGCATGGTGTCACATGAGCGGTTACTGGAACACATACTACGGATGTGGAATCTAGAGCAACAGTATTTTGAGGTGGGGGCCCATATTCTTATAGTGGAAGCATAGGACATCTGCTTCTTGACTGGTCTCTTGAGGTGGGGTGCCCCTATCTCACTAACAGGTTCCTGTGGAGGGGATATCACCAATCGAGAGCTTATATATCATCATTGTGCTCCAGGGACGAGCACATCGGGGAAGCAAATCCCCATCAGAGCAGTGACAGATGGGCCCCTACGGACCATCCTATTTACTATGCAGAGGGTGGCCGGGAGTCAGGGTGTGCATCAGGCTTCTAGGGCACACATGTTGTATGCCATAGAAGCCATGGCACCCATGGTATTAAACTGGGCAGAAGCCATGCTTACAATATTCAAAGATCAGCTGACTAAGTGTCAACAGGGAGAGCTAAAACAGTTTGGCTTTGGTTCCATTTTAGCCTACTTCTTCTTCAAGTGGGTACCACAAATGAGACCTAAGGTGGTCTTCCAGAGTCTGAGAGCATGGGACCCCCGTATGCTAAGGTGGGTCCAGGTCATGGCTCATACAGGAGCAGGTAGGGGAAGGGTGAAGTTCAGTGATCCGTTCTTCAGATGGCTCCAAGATTAGATCCTCATGGTTGAGGATTATGCTTACGTAGGTACGGACTTCACCGGAGATCCTGACCTACCACTCCCACCTAGCGGACAGTGAGGCGACATCGATAAGAAGCAAGAAACCCTAAAATGGATGAAATGTTTTTATGTTTTTTGTTGTTTTATATTTTTTATGTTAAGTGACGAGACCTGTATATTCTCATGCAGATGTTGGAGCAAAGCGACTTGGAGGAGCTTCTCCGTTGGACAGGTGGGCTGGAGCTCGCTTTATACCACGGGGTGATGATATCACCGGGGAGCTAGAGGAAAAACTGGAGAGGTTGACCTTGGATATCCCAGATGCTGACATTGATGACCTCCTGATGAGATATCATAGATCCATAGCGGGAGTACCGGGTCGATTCAGTAGGCTGCTATGTAGGGTAGCTCTAGCAGTGATGTGCTATCACGAGCACCACTAGTGTATGAGATATGTACTAAAAGTTGATAGCTTCAGGATTTTGTATGATGATTTTACCTAAAATCCTACGTGCTTCAGCTGAGGTCTCGAGACCTATTTTTTGTAAACTTTTTCATATATATATATATATATTCATACTTTTACACGGTGTTTATACGTTTCAAATGGCAAATGCATTTTCTATGAGTTTTATGTGTCATTGAATGTTTATTTACAATGTCCATGTTTGATTTTAACGTCATGAATGGGTAATATGCCAATATAGGATGTAATTAGCTAATGAGTCAGCAACTACATTATGTTCCCTAGGGATATGCCTATAAGTGATGGTTTCAAATGAGTTTTATAGAAAACGTACTCTCCGGAAGAGGCAGAGGAGCATGGGGTTTCTAATGGTGTAAACATGGTTTAAATGACAAACCACGAGTTGTGAGTCCATCAATACTACTAGATCATGAACATCCTGGGAGGCAGCTTCAGTCAGAAGACCGATGACTGCTTCATACTGGGATATGTTATTAGTAGCGGGACCTATACAAACCGCTCCTGAACTGACCAAATCTTTAGCTAGGGAATAGAGGACCCAAGCAGCTGAGGCAAGATTCAAGGTGTGGCAGAAAGCACCATCAGCGAAGCCATATAAATCCATCTACATGACCAAAACATGGTATAAAAAAATGCAAACACTAAACTTAAAACCATCTTGAAAATACTAAAAGCACACTGAAAGTCAATCAATAAACATATATACAAGATACTATCCAAGAAAGACCTAGGCATAATACCTTTTCAGGTACAACCCAATGCGAGGTTTCCCCAAAGGGATTCCATCATAATCAATGAGCTCATAAGCTCCTTTCTTTTACACCTTAGAAATAATGAAAGGTCCATACCACATGGACTCGAGCTTACCCTTCCCTAGTTTGTCATATCTCTGATCATAAGTCAAGACTAGGTCACCCTCATTAAAGACACGAGGTTGGATGGATTTATCATACTGCATCTTGACGCATTTCTTATGTGCCTCATTAGCCAAGGCAGCATCTCTCTGAGTCTCGTCAAGGTTACTCAAGTACAAAAATCTTTCTTCCTCTGCAGAAGTGTTTGGGAGAAGTTCGACGGCAAGTTGTGAAGATGGAATCTGACATTGAATCGGTAAGAGAGCTTCGAGTCCATAGACAAGCTGGAATGGTGTGAAACCAATGGTTGTTTTCATAGAAGTTTGATAAGCCCAAAGAGCAGAGAAAAGAACATGGTGCCAGTTGGATTTATGATCTCCAACCATCTGATGAAGCATAGTTTTTAAAACTTTGTTAATGGCCTCTACCTGACCATTAGCTTGTGGATAATATGATGTAGAGTTTTCATGGAGAAAACCTAGCTTGGCACTTAGTTCCTCCATCATTTGATTACAAAAATGGGATCCGTGATCAGTAAGGATGGACTACTGAACTCTAAATCTAGCTATGATATGATTGAACAAGAAGAGAGTGGCAGTCTTACCATCTTCTGCATATGCAGGCATGGCCTTAGCCCATTTTGTGAAATAATCAATGGCTAGGATGATGTAACCATGCCCCCCAGCTGAGGTAGGCTTACAATGCATGAAGTCAATCCCCCATTTGGCGAATGGGCCAATGGCAATGACGGGGTGTAGTGGAGCAGGATGGGTGCGCTTTTTAGGATAAAAGTGTTGACAAGGTGGGCATTTCTTAACATACTCATGACAGTCTTTGAAGACAGAAGGCTAGAAATAGCCAACGCGAAGGATTTTCTGGGTTGTAGCCATCCCAGATAAATGACCGCCACATGCTCCAGAGTGGCAATCATTCAACACATGTTCATCCTCCTCATGGGTGAGGCATCACCGGAGAATAGAGTCAATCCCAAGTCTATACAAGGTATCATTCAGGATGAGATAGTATTTTGTGTGGTGACGGATATGGCGGTGATCATCGCAGGATAAATGCGGCTGAAATCGTTGTGTTTGGAGATAAATAAGCAGATATCCATACCAAGGATCGGTAGTGCTAATCAAGAATAGGAATTCATCTAGAAATGGATCACTGGGCTCAGATTCTGTCGAAGCACAGGGAAGATAACTCATAAGCTCGACAAAGACCAAGGATTTCTTTGATGTGGCTTTGGCAAATTCGAGATCAAACTCCTGAAGTATGACTATCCAATGGGAGTACTTGCCCTCGAGCACCTGATGAGTCAGGATATAATACATCAGGTTCTGGTCTGCTAATACGGTGGTAGTGCGGAGCAGAATGTAGTGACAACACTTTTGAACAGCAATGACCGTGGCCAATGCTAACTTTTCCACACGTGAATAGCCAGTTTCAGAATCCATGAGATTCTTACTGGCATAATAAATCATGTGCTCCTGACCATGGATATTTTCCTGCACTAAAACCATAGCAATGGTAGTAGTGGAGGCAGCAATATACAATAGAAAGTCCTTTGAATAATCTAGGGGGTGTATCATGGGTGAATGTGTCAGAGCGTGCTTAATATTATCAAAGGCGCATTGGGCCTGGTCATCCCAGAAGAATGGAGTGTTCTTCTTGAGGAGATGCATGTAACCGTGCGTTTTCTCTGTGAAATTGCACACGAAACAGTGGAGAAATTTTTCCTTCCCTTGCAAACTTTGGATTTCAAGGAGATTAGTTGGGGCTAGTAGATCTAAAATGGTGGAAATTTTCAAAGGATCAATCCGGATGCCATCTTTGGATACCACAAAACCTAGCAGACATCTCGTCTCAATGCAAAAATCACATTTATGCAGATTGACCCATATATTATAGTGACGACATCTCAGGAATATCTCTCTAATATGACCAGGGTGGTCCTCCCATCGCTATCAATGAGCAGGGAGGTCGTCAAGGTACGGTTCAACAATATGTTTAATATCGTGAAAAGCATAGGACATCGCGCGCTGGAACGTGGCTCCAGCATTTTTCAAGCCAAAAGGTAACTTCTTATATGCAAAGGTTCCCCATGGGAAAATCAATGTCGTCTTATGTTGATCAGAGGGTAATATCTCAATCTGATTATAACCAGAGATTCCATCCATGAATGAAAAGATGACACTTCCAGCATAGTTTTCGATGATCTGATCGATGTGTGGGGTAGAAAAGTTGTCCTTGGGACAGGCTTTATTCAAATCCCTAAAGTCGATACAGACTCTAATGGTTCCCTGCTTTTTATTGACAAGGAAAATGTTTGATACCCATTCCCTCAAGGGTATAGGATAAATAAACCCAGCTTTGAGAAGTTTCTCAATTTCAACTTTAATAGCTGTGGCCTTTCGAGGATGGACTTGCCTTAGTTTTTGCCTAACAGGTTTAGCCGTGGGATAGGTTTTAATCTCATGGACCATAATGGATGGGTCAATCCCTGGCATCTCTTCATAGGACCAGAAAAAAATATCACAGAATTCTTTAAAAAGTGCCTTGTATGCTTCAGATTCATTTGTCGAGCAGTTCTGCCCAACATGAACATGCTCGATAGTATTAGGCTTGGCTGATATGTCAATCGAATTCATCTGAGTAATGTTGCAAAGGTTTCCTTCAGAATATGTATCTTGTAATAATATAGGACTTTGGGGTACGTTGACAATATCAGTAGGAAACAAGGATGCAAAATCATGGCTAACCGAACTGGTGTTGGGGAGGAACATGGATTTATGATGGCGATCCTGCCAAATGGACTCATTCGTATTCATGATCTCCATAATGGACTCATCGAAAGGAAAAGTCTTAGAAAGATAATCTAGAATAGGAAGAGAAGGCTCTAACCAGTACGGTAAATGGTAAGGATCTGAAGCCACTAGATGAAGGTCATCCGTGTGATCATCGGGAAAGGTTTGAATGGTATCATACATAGCTTCATGTGGACCCAACGAGGTGGAGTCAACAACTTTTTTACCCTTAGGCTCATAATCAAATGAAGTGATCATATGGACTTTTGCGGTATACATGCTAGGAGAAGTGGATGGAAAAATCCCGATAAGGGATGAATCCTTCAACATGCCTACCCCAATCGACTGGTAAGGAGGAGGGGACTGGCCTAACATGAGGATTTTATTAGCTGTGGAAGTAGTAACATCCGACGTATAGAAATCAAGCTGATCAATAGTAACAATTCTCCATAGATGTGGAAATTGGACTGTTTGGAATACTGTTGAGGTGACAACAGCCATGGCATAGAACCAATTTCTTCCTAGAAGGAGGTTGTAATCTAAAGGGGCATCTACCACTTCTACTTGAATGGAAATGATTTTTCCCCCTAACTCGACTGCTAGGGCTGATATGAGACCATGGGGTTGGAAACCCCATCCGTCAAAGGCCTTTAGGGTCGTAGGTGATGTTACAAGCTCGGGAGAGCCGAGATCCTTCCAACAAGACAGAGACAATACCGAGGTTGAAGCTCCTTCATCTAGTACTGTTCAAAAAAATTATTTCCCACTACTTTCGTAATGATCTGAAAAGCAAGTTTATACGGTAATCTAGGCTTATAATTCTCAACATTGAAATGAATCAAGTTAGTGTTATCCAAGTCTAAAGCTCCTAATGTTGTCAACAAGTTTTTGCACTATGTAGGGCAACTTTGGAGTACTTCTAAGGTAGACATTGCACAAGGTTCCTGAGCGAGATCTTCAACCACATTATAAAATTAAGCAGCTCGAGAATTGGGATTAAAGACAGCCTTCCGAAGAGTACTCTTAGGTGGACGCAAAATCATGTTGAGAGTAGGCTTCTCGAGAGATAAGGGGACAGTAGATGAGGATTCCGGAGAACTAGTAGAGGGAGCTTTCCCTAAAGAAGAATGATTTTCTTTCTTATCTACGGGTTTGTCATAATTCTGACTTCGAGTTTGCAGATTGATGGTATCTGAGGACATCATACGAATTTCCTCTGACGAACTAGAGTTACCCTGATTAGACATGTGGTCTATCAGCCGTTGCTAAGAGGGGAAAGGCTCCGTAAGTACTACAGGTGCGGGATTGGATTTCAGAAACTGGGAGATTTCATCCCGATGAGGACACTCCTTTGAAAAATGGTCGCCTCTGCATAGTAGATAGGGATATTTTGCCTTCATTTTCCCTTTATCGTTATCACTGTTGGTTGGTCTTGGAGTCTCCTGTTGGTTTCCAGATTTTTTATTTCTATTTTTACCTTTCTTTTTATTATTACCTGAGGTTTGAGTACTTTGAATAGAGTTGACCTCAGCGGAAACCTTAGGAGTCAAAGGATTAGGTTTGGCATTTTGGGGTTGCTTAGCAGGTTTTTCTATGGACAGGGACTGGATTGAGCCAACAATCCCATCAACAGGTACTTCTACTGGTGGCTTGGTGGGATCAGTGCCGGGGCGAGGAGATTGAGGAATTAGGTCATAAAGAGTTCCAGACTGGGAATAAACCAAGTCTAGGTTATGAACCCGACTAATAGCCTGCTCTTCAGTAACGGCACCACCCATAGCCACATCTCTAGCAATAGGAGGCAACAAGGATTTGGTAAACCAATCAGAAAATAACTAATTCGGAATAGGGGCCTTAATAAGCCTTCTCCACCTTCTCCACTCATGAATATGATCAGATATGTGGGTGGAGGTGTTCTGTCATAGAGAAGTTAAAATATCAGAGCCCATTTCATAACGAATAGGGAGCTGAAAGTGTGTAAGAAACACAGTTTCCAATGAGCCAAAATCCACAAACGAATGTTGTGGAAGTTCAATGTACCACTTTACGGCTGTACCGGTCAAAGTTCGCTGAAAGAGTCATAACTGAATGGAGTCATCCATGAGGGAGTTTGAAGAACACCACAAATGGAATGTCATAACATGGTTCTTTGGATCGTCTCCCTGCTTCCCATCGAATTTCTAGATATCCGATGGTAACTTTATTAAAATGGGAGGCCATGAGGGATTGTGTCGAATGGGATCATTAATCAACTTGGACAAGTCAGGTAAGTCCAAAATTGCTAGGAAAGGTAATTGTCAGTTGGGTTGCACATACTGGTAATATTGATATGGCATATAATTACCAGTAGGACCATAAGTTAACTGAAAAACAAGTTGCTATGATGAATAACTAACAAAAAATCCACCTGCAGGGGGTTGATTTCTGGTATCAGGACCATTAGGACCACTAAGGCCTCCCAGAGGAGGACCACCAGGGCCACCGGGACCACTAGGACCACCAGGACCACCAAGAAGCGGACCACCAAACCCTCCAGATCCACCAGGAGGTATACCTCCAGAGCCTCCAGAACCACTAGGCAGAGGGCCACTAGACCCTCAAGAGCCATAAGGAGGAAACCCACTAGGCCCCCCAAGCCCACTAGGACCACGAGGACCAAAAGGAGGAAAGTTTCTAGATCCTTCGGGACCATTAGGCCCCCCAGTGGGAGGAGATTGATAAGGTAATCTTCTGGCACCTCCCGTAGTATGTATAGGTATCCCTCCCATAGCTGGCATGTAAGACCAGTTGGGTTTCCCCCATGGTGTAAAAGTGTTACTAGGGTATGGAATTCCAGCATAAGGAATTCCTGTAGGATTGGGTGGATGATTACCTACAGGTATTTGATAACCATAACCTCCAGAAGTTTGAGCAGTTACAGGTTGTGCCCCCAGGGGCTGACCTAAACTGGATGGGGGATTAACCACATTAGTATGGGTGGGAGGGATATAAACCGTAGATGGTTCTATGTTATAGGTCTACCCTTGACTAGGTACAATTCCCATGCCAGATAACATAGGTCGTGCCGGGGAAGGTACTGACGAAATGGGAATTGAAGGTTGGGCCCCAAGTGTAGAAGACCTGGGAAGATTAGGAACAAGCATAACATGAGAGGTGGTGGGGGTGGTAATTTGGCCTGGGTTGTGTGGTGTTACCGCACGATCTATAATCGGTTCAACAGGTCTCATAGAATTTTCAAGTGAACTATATCCCACAGGAAAAGATGTGGAACGTGATGGTGTCAGGCCTAATAGGTCATCTATTTGTTTGTCAATCTCCTATGTACGGAGAATGGTAGCATGATATTGCCTATGTTCTTCTTCATCTTCAGAAGAGTTTAAACGGGTGCCAAATGAGGCAATGGCCTGTCCTATAGAGGTATCCCAAAATGGAGCATTAGGACCATAATCTGGACGGGTTGTATCGTCAACATGACCTTCCATGGGAGAATGGAACGAGGTATTTCCCAGAGAAGGTTGTTGGACCATGGGAGGCGAGTGTGAAGAATATGGTACTCCACTTTCTGAAACCACATTATCTCCCACTTGGGAGGTGGTAGCAGCTCCTTGATCGATAGCTTCCATTGGATTTTCTCCTGAACCAGGAGTAAAATCAGGTGGCAAGCCTCGTACTCTTCTGGACTGTCTTAACTTCGCCAGTTGTACAGTTCCTATCTAACCTAGGGTCTGAAAAACTAGAAAACACACCAAAAAATTTCCCTACACAAGCTATAGGTCAAAACAAGCACACTTAAAATGATAGGAGGATTTCAAAAAGTCAGGTCTCTCACTAGGATTGTAAAGAAGGTGCCACTTGCGATATACCTCGAAGGTACGTGTGTAGTAATCTCCCTGAATGTTATTTTCAATGTATGGTTCCAAGTGAGACAACCAAATGGATTTTCTCAGATGGATAGGGTATCCTAGTGGGGTCTCTCGATATACTCAGGGTACGTGGGAGCTAGAATCGGTAGTAGTGCTGTCTAATGCATAACCATACACAAGGGTCCTTTCGATATACAATCGAGTACGTGAAGTACCTTTATATATACCTCAAGGGTATGTGAAAGGCTGTTCGATATACAGACGATACGTAGAAGAACCACGTGAGTCCCGGAATGTAATGCAGACAAATAATGACAACTCCTACACTTAACGACGCCCGAACACGTCTCTAACCTATCACTCCAATTGCTATGTAAATTTTAACCTATAACTACCGTTAATTATAAAGTGGATGGTTAGGTGGATGCATGATGTTTTGACAGAAAAGTAAAACCATGCAGTATACTTGTGCAAATATTTCACTTTACCATTCAGTATGCCTACTTACAGGAGGGAAAGAGAGTATTTTCTTTTGTTTCAAAACAAAAATACTTCCAAACAACAGTCTTGAACACAAAATCAAAGACAAGCAGTACTTTTCCAAACTGATTTCCCTTTTTAGAAAGCAATGAGGAGGGGAAGAATCTCTTTTCCTAAAAGAAAAAAAAGAAGCACACTATATGCAAATGCACTCTATTTTTCCAATTTTCTCAAAACATAAGCAAATCTAACTTAAAACTACCATATTTTTTTATTTTGATTGAGATAGTTCTAAATGCATAAGAGACGAAAGAACATGAAGATCCTAAAAGCTTATGAATCCAATCAAAGAACCAATGTCCAACGCTCAATGATGATAACCTAGTCTGAGTCAAAAAAATTCTTTTTTAAAGGAAGGAAAAAGAAGTTTACTATGCAAACAAGAAATGAAACCTAGAAGCTAATATAGTGGGAGGGGTGCTTGTTGTGTGCGGGGTCGATTATAACCTATATTTTTATATGTAAATGGTTGTAGCTAATTGTTAAAATGTATAGTCTTAGAGATGCCTCTGATTATAGTAGAACAATGGGTTAAAATAGCTTATTTGTTGGTTTCTCCCAGCCCAATAGTGTTCCTTTGGCATCCTGCCCCTAGGTAAATGACATAAAAGGGATAGTTCAGTAACAAGAAAATGCATTTCTGTGCCCGGATGTAAGGTATTTCCATCTGACCCGGTCAAAACGAGTTATTATTAGACCAAACAAAATGGGGAATGAAATGAAAAGAATATTGATCTTGTTGTACCATTATTTCAAAAGAATAAATAGAATGAAATAAGACTTATAGCAGTAGTTAAACTTGCTACCTTTCTCTTGAGTCCAACTATTGATCTCTCTTCTTAGGTCTAACTGATATGCTGCCCAGCCAGACTGATTCGTGTAGGTCTCCAGATCGAGGTATAATCAATCGGGGATAATAGAGACCAGTCAGGCAGGTAGGTTTTTGCAGTAAGTATTGTAGGTCGTCGGGTTAGTCTACAAAGCCATCAATCCACAAGTTCATTGTCTCCAGGATCGAGTGCATCGACAACAGGTATTTACTAGCCAGCAGAGTACCTGCATATATATAGTGAATCAACAACACCTGGCAATCATACATATGGAAACGATCTGAAAGGGTATAGTTAAGTAAATAGGCAATCCATGCAACTTGAATATTTCCTTCATCAAAATATTGGCAATGTCTTATGTGTGGACTTGACCGGTATTAAATGCGTTGCTTTAGTTAGCTTGTAAACCACCACCATGATCGAGTAATGTTGTTTTGCTGTCATAGGTAATCATGTAATTAAGTCCATAGAGAGTAATTTCCACTTCCACTCAGGAATTGGTAATGGTTGTAGTAATCACGTTGGATGTTGGTGCTCTGCCTTAACCTGCTGGCACTTTTGGCATCTGGAAATAGACTCTGCTATGTTATTCTTCATCATTGGCCAATAATACTATTTTATTGCCGCTATGATAGTATTTTGATATCCTGGATGTCCTGAGTAAGGCATATGTTGTCTCTCATCCATGACAAATTTGTTTATCTCAGCATTATTCGGAATATACAATCACCCTTGACAAACAAGAATTCCATCATATTCCAACTGGTATCCTTCATATTTATTTCCCGGTTCTCTTTCTCGTAACCCTGCTATTATTTGAATATACTTATCGTCTTCGACTGAGGATTTTATAACTCATTCTCTAAGGTCCTCCTTACACAAGCTCATGGCTGCTATATTCTATTTTATGCTAAGAGCATCGGCGACTTTGTTCTCTTTGCCCTTGACATGCTTGATTGAAAAATAAAACTCACTTCAAAATTCTAGCCATCTGGCCTGTAGAGCATTTAGACTTGGTTGATAAAACAAATACTTTAAGCTCGTGTGATCAGTCCTTAACTCAAACTTTTGTCCAAGCGATAATGCCTCCACATTTGAAAGGCATGTATAATGGCAGCTAGTTCCAAATCATGCGTTGCATAATTATTTTCATGTTCCTTGAGATTTCTAGACTCATAGCATATCACGTGTCCTTCCTGCATAAGCACTCCTCCTAGTACTTCGATGCAAGCATCAGTGTATACCACAAAATCTTTCTATGGATCTGCCTTAAAATAGGAGCACTTGTGAGTAGTTCCTTTAGTTGCTGGAAGCTTTTATAACACTTCTCAGACCAAATAATTTGGCATTCTTCCTCTGTAGTGATGTGATAGGATTTGCTACTTTGGAAAAACCTTCAATGAATCTCCTGTAATAACCTGCTAAACCCATAAAAGATCGAACATCTGTCACATTCTTAGGCGTAGGCCAATTTACTATAGCCTCAATCTTCTCAGGATCTATGGAGATTCCATCTTCGGAGATAACATGGCCCTTTTGTCAAAATAACATTTGCTTAGCTTGGTGTATAACTGATGTTCCCTGAGTACCTGTAACACCATTCTTAGATGTTTCTCATGTTCTTCTTCATCCTTAGAATATATAAGGATGTCATCCAAGAACACCAACACAAATTTATCTAGATACTTGTGAAAAACACTGTTAATGAGGTACATGAACGTAGCTGGTGCATTAGTGAAACCAAAGGGTACAACTGTAAACTCGTAGTGTCCATATCTGGTTCTTAAAGCTTTTTTATGGATGTCTTATTCTTTTATTCTGACTTTATTATATCCTTACCTTAAGTCGATCTTAGAAAACACTTTAGCTCCTTTCATTTGATCAAATAGATCATCTATTCTCGACAATGGACACTTATTCTTGACTGTGACCTTATTGAGTTTCCTTTAGTAAATGCATAGTCTCAGTGTTCCATCTTTATTATTGACAAAAAACACTGGTACACCCCACGGGGATACACTAGGTCTGAGATACTTTTGTTCTATCAACTATTGAAGTGGAATTTTCAGATATCTTTTAGGTGGAAATCCTAGCACCTCATATGGGAATACATCCTGATATTATTGTAGTACGGGATAATCCTCCATCCTTGAGAAGGACCTTCCCAATTGTAGTGCTGAAACCTGTCTTATCAAAATCTTTTTCTGCACTCCTTTTACTAGCTGGAACCTTCCTTCGTCATTGATACATTAAAGCACTTTTGTATAGCAATCAAGCTTTGCTCGCTGTTTTTCCAACCAGTCCATGCCAATAAGGACATCATAGGATCCCAATGGTAGGACATTGAAGTTTGCTTGGCTAGCAAAACCATCTAACATTATCGGACATTTTTCCACTACTTTTCTCTTCGTTCCTGTGGCCAACTAGACTAACAATGACTTACCATTTTTTCTTTTCCTAAATTTGACTGATTTATCTCGTCTAGCCAATGAACCAAATAGCCAAGACCCTTCTAACCACATGATGACATTCCTTTTGTGATGCTCGTAAAACTCCCTGATGAAAGATAGCGTGAGGTTATTACTTTTCCAGCAAACCCTGACAGGGATCGTGACTAAGTGGTATATTGAGTTGCCTTGTGCATCTCAGATTCCTTGCCTGATGCCCCTCTAAAATCAAAAAGAAAGTACCCCCTAAAATAAAAAAGAGAATTGGACCTTCTTATTTTTCTCATCTTTGCTTCTAATCATTCTGATCTTTCTTGACCGGCCAGCCAACTCCTAATCCTAATCAGTATAATCAAGTCTATAACACAATAAGTGTCCGGGCCAACTCGCAACACAATGTATTATGTTCTAGTGGTAAAGAAGCTATATCAATCAATCATTGCTCCGTCCCCTCATGCGTCTATGTTTCCAACAAAAGGAAGCATAGAGCTGGTAGGGTCTAGGGCAAAGGGCTATTTCCAAATACTTTTTAGCTATGGTTCCAAGGATGAGTAAGAGTAAGGAGAGTAGATGGATGAGAAGGATTTCTATTATAAAATAACGTGAATCAGTGTTAAGCTGCAACCCGCGTTAATTGCACATCAAGTCAGGTAGTATATTGTTCGTAAAATAAGTGACCTAACAAAAACAACAATTCTATCATTTTGTTTATATACGTATAAACACAAACACACCAAAATAACCCACGCACCATGGCATGGCCTTATGAATTAACTAAGTGAACTAACTAAGCTAATACATAAGAAATCTTTTAGCTTTTGGAATTGCTGAGTAGCTACAATAGTCCAAAGAAACTTGGCCTGGTTTGACAACTAATGGAGTGGGCAGGCCAAGTGAGATAAGTTTGCTACAAACTTCCTGTATAAGTTGATACCACCCATGAAACTATTCAAGTCTAGAGCGTTGGTAGGAGAAGGCCACTGTGCCAAAGCTTGCACGCGAGTGAGGTCAGGGAGGATGCCTTCCTGATAAAGAAGAAACCTCAAGTACTGAACTGAAGGTTGGCCAACATAGGATTTTCGTTCTTTTACCTAAATCCTGTGGCAACGGAGAAGCTCAAGGATGGTGACCTGGCTTATATGCTAATGGATCAGCAGATTCAAGGTCAACTAGCTCTTTAACGAACGAAGATGCTGGTAGATCCGGGTCAACTTCGACTGCAATTGGATCTGGGATTGGGGAATGAATTCGATCGTGAACTGGCCCAACAAGGACCCGAAGGGACTTTCTCGAGGCACGAGGGGAAGGGGCAATGCCCAAACTTCACCTATAGTAAAAAAAAGCAGATATTGTACTCTAGTTATAAAGCTAGTTATTGAACCTGCTTACACATAAACAGATCCTTCAGCTTTCCTATACCTTCCTTATGCCACGAGCACCCTATAAATATAAATAGGCTTCTGATACAGTCATGATTCATGTTTTACAGGGGCTGATTGATGGAAAAAATTCCTAATGGTAATCATCTAGTTGTTTTTAGCCCTCCTATGCCCCGAAATACGAGTGAATTGTTCGTTGGAAAGTCATCAAAGGGTGAACCGCTCGAGAGAGGTGATAGCTTTACGGAGCGGAGCGAAGAGATCATCATTGTGCTAATGAGCCGGGGGAATGAATTCCCGTATAATTAGAGCAGGAAACTGGGCTAGGGGAACAACGGTAAAGGTACAACGATCAAAGCTATAGCAAAGCAGGCTAGGCTAATTGGGACGGGTAAGCTACAGATACTACTGCCTTTGGTGCTCCAGCTTTTGCTACCCGAGCTATATTTGCCTTGGCTACTTCTGTCCCTACTAGAGCTGGATCTTATGCTAGTGATGGTGATAGTGCTAGGTACTATATATACTAATATACTACTCGATCTGTTGGATTAACTGTTGAACCAACTATTGTTGCTGGTCTTGGAACTGCAGGTTTGTGGGGTTGGTTGCTGGCTGGGATGACTGGGATTGGATGGCTTTTCTTAGATAGATGGGATCTGCTGACGTATTATATATCTATGGCATCCATCATAGAAGAAATATCAGTTAAACGGATCAATAAAGGGATCTCGGGTCCAGCAGTCCTCGTGCACCATGTTTATCGAATGAAAGGCCTTAACAACACCTTAGGCTTCATCCCCTGCTCCATCCACCTAATGGATGGAATTTCTAGAAAGGCCAGGGCGTACTTTATCAATCGCAGCTCAGGTTTTGGATAGGGCTGTTTGGATGGGACCGAACCCCAAACAACACTCCCTGTTCCGAATGGGCAGAATAAAGCAGGGAAAGGGACAGGAGAACTGAAGGCTTGATTTCCTAACGGCCCCTTACCACAACCACCCAGTCCTAGACCTAAAGCTATAGAATGTATATTAGATCGATAGGAGCTTCGAGAAGAGCCTGCAGGTCCAATAACAAATATATATTGAGTAGTCCAACTCTTAACTGTCTTGCTAGCCCTTTACTGCTTTTTTAGTGTCTTATTTCTCTTTATATTGTGGATGCATTAAGGAAATATAGCTAGATAGATATTCGCTTAACGCTCTCTGGTCTCCTTGCTTAGCGTTTCCTGGTCTCCCTACTTACCACTTCCTGGATAAGACCTTTTCTGGTTATTACATATATAATAGCTTAATGAAATGGTCATAGAAGAGCGAGATGATTTAATCAATCACTGAAGAGGCATGATTCGAGACTGAATCACGAGAACAGGCAGCATCGATCATTACCCCAGTTCCTAGTTGGGTCTTGCGGCCACAGGATTCATTCATTAATCTTACAAATGTATCCTTTTGGTTTATCTGGTCTTTCATATAAGAAAAATGAATTAATAGATTATAGGGCAGAGTTTACACCAAGGTCTTACCCAGATATAAAAAGGTTAAGCAAAACCCTTGCTTGAGTGTCTCCCATCTATGCTTCTGCCGCCAAGTTTCTTCATGAAGATACCATGCTTTGGGGATAGGCCTCAAGGTGTGGATGAATTTGTGGACCAAGAACCGCTCTAGCCATCCATTTATGGTCCATTCTCTGACACAGCTGTCTACATGCACCGTAATATCTATCCTCCCCAGGTATACTAATAATAAGAAAACCAAAAGAAACCGAATCCTCTGTCGCTCCTGGAATGTAAACAATCTGGTATTCAGGTGGTTTAAATGATGCCTCAACACCAACTGAACTTCTTCCCAGCCCTAAAGGGTCCTCTTTATGCATGTCCCACCATTTGGATGGAGTAGACCTCAAGGTGACATCCAATGTCGGTACCAGCTATTCTTCTGGGATCATTATGCTTATGTCTTCCATTAACTCTTCTACATCCCTCGTGCCATCAAAGGTGGGAGGGTCCCATAGTTGCATTCTTATCTAGCAGACTGACTTGACTACAATGCAACATTGATATTAAATCTCGTGGTTGCATTCTTGCCAGCCCTGAAACACATCTTTATTGTCTGAGTCAATTATTACATATAATAATATGGAGATCTCTCAAGGAAGAAATACATAGCGTTATTACATATTGCTGCTATCCATTCAAGTCCCAGTACGGCTTTTTCGCCATTACAAAAAAGGCAAGTCAGAAGACGCAGGCGTGATTAGGAAGGCAGATTTCTTATTGAGATAGGTAATAGGCAAGGTTATCCCTTCCCTTTTCTTTCTTACTCGCAATCCTTCCTCCGATGTACATGAAAAATAGTGAGATGATTTCATTTTTCAGTGATAACACGTATTAGGGTACGATAAATGAAAAGAGCGTATATCCCAGTAGATGAGAAAGCGTAATTACATAGATAATAGCAGCGCAGAAGCTCACCCGAACAGATTCCTTCCTTCTAGCTTTGCTTTCTTTCATGCATGCTCGACCTTGTGACCTTACCCCTTCGACCTACAATCACCAAAAGGAGGACGCAAGCAGCCCCACATCCCCAACATCACTAGTATTTATAGCCCAAGCATTGTTCCCAACAGCACCAGTTCCAGCGTAACTCCCAAGAGCAGTTTCATCAGCTGTTGAACGAGCAGAATGACCAGCTTAACCAGTTACTGTAGCACCAATTAAATAAGCAAAGAAGTACCAGTTGAACCAGCTTCATTGCCGACATAATCTTAATTCCCAGTCTCATTTCCAGCCCCAGCAGCGTTAAAATGGGATTCCCAGCTTCCTCAGTTACAGGAGTAGTTCCATAATCATTTCAAGAAGCACCAGTATAACCTACATTATTATTATTTATAGCCAAAGCAGCATCACAATTAGCATTTCCCACAGCATAATTATTCCCAGGAAAAAGGATTACCCATAAGTTCCATCAGCAGTTCCTAGACCAGCATTAGTTTAACTGGGCACTATGACCTGCATTCCCAGGGTAATTACCAGAAGCGGTTGAAGGAGCGGGATTACAAGCAAGTAGAGCATCACCACCAGCTCAAGCATCAACAGTTGAACCGGGATTCCCAGCTTCCTAAGTTCCCAGAGCAGCAGTCGAAGCATCAGAACGACAAAGCCCCATTAACACCAGTTGAAGAATCAGTTGAATAATAATCCCCAGCATAACCAGTCGAACAGTCATAATTTGAAGCATTCCCAGCATAAGTTCCCAGAGCATTTGAAGTAGCAACACTAAAAGCAGCATTCCAAGCATTCCCATCACAAGGCTTCCCAGCACAAGCAGCACAATATGATAAGGGGATCATTCCAATAAGCATCAGAACCAGAAGCATTTCCATAAGCAGAAGGAACAGCATTACCAACATCATCAGAATTATTATTCCTAGCCTCAGTTCCGAGATCAGTCAGCAAAAGTATTCCCAACAAAGGCAGAACAAAGTAGTGGCAGAACC